>QZCP01000837.1:96587-132671 GCA_003956705.1 Brevipalpus yothersi
GAGAGAGAGAGAGAGAGAGAGAGAGAGAGAGAAAACAGGAAAGATGAGAAAGAAAAATAAGAAACTCAAGTGTTGATAGTGAACATAACATGCATATGTTCAGTTTGCCTGGAAAAAGAAGAGGAAGAAGAAGGAAGAAGGTGGTGGAGGAGGAGGGAAATGTGATATTCAACATGCTTTCACACAGAATAATTACATAAGCTCTCATGACTTTTTGACTTTCTTACAGATACTTTTGGGTACAAGAGAACTTTTCTTCTAATTCTCCTTCGTCTTTTCGGGGAAGCATAAGAAACAAATTAGGCATTAGCAACACTAAAATAGCAGCTTTATACATGTATTCATGATTCTCAAAGGATCCAAAGAATCAATACAAATTGCTAATGAAAGAATGTGAGTAAGAAACTCTTGAATAGGAACGACAGGACCAAGTTATTCTGAGTGCCCTAATTTCATGCCATACAGCTGTAGAAGTAAATAATTTCGATCTCTCTCGAAGCATATTTCAATGTTTCCGATATTTTGACGATAATCATGATCCACATTCAGTAATAAACATACATGAACAAGTTAGTACTATCACACGCATACACTTCCAGAGAGGTCGACATCCCCTTAAACAAGGCAGCAGTTGGATATAAAACATAGCATGCAGAACGCTCATTCTGTTTCGTACTGCATACTACATGATAGATACTCCATGATACACAAGTGCAAGGTGACGATCGATAGTTTGATTGCAGAGAGGTCACAGAACTTTGGATGGGAATCATTTATTGTGGTGACTATACTTTCATCGCTCTTATTTCTTTTTTTCTTCTTATTCTGTTGCTGTTGCATTACCATCTATCAATATATTGCGTAGTTATTTTATCTTCTTCTTTTTTTTCTTATTCCCCTAAAAATATGATAATGCTATTGCTCATAATGAGCAACATACAAAGAGAATCATCATTCATTGTTACTAAGGCGTATGATTTATGCACCATAGTCTAACAGGAAAGAGAGATATATACATACATAAACACACTTCATGAATTCTTTCGATTTAAATATCGCATTTTCTCTGCATTTTATGAGATAATATGCATTGAACTTCATGGTAAAATTTTTTCAGGGAAGAGATGACGATAAAAATGGAAAACAAAAGTGAGAAAGAGAGAGAGAGAGAGAGAGAGAGAGAGAGAAAGAAATATAAATTCAAGTGCTTCATCGAATGAATGAGAACGAAAAGTGAACATGAAGAGGAGGAAATTGATGTCCACCAATTTGAGTGAAACCAATCAAATGTGGACACATCATCAAGTGTGGCATCAAAACTTTGATAGCCAAAGCCAGACATTTGTTCATGGTAAAATGATATTATTATAGTGTGAAAAGGAAATGAGAAATGAATAACGGTGTGAGATGTTCACTCTGCAAAGTTTGCATACATGCATGGTGTATATATGATTTGCGTTGCAAACATGATTGAAATTGAATAGATCGTAGAGAAAATATTCAATCAAACTCAGCTTTCATCAACACTTTGACGGCAAAAAAAGTAGTCAGATAAAGAAATTAGAGGTTCACACAGTTGAGAGGGTCAATCAGTTGGTCAAAGAAGAGAAGATGAATTCGAAACTAATGCTATCAAAAAGCCTGATTTTGTTCGAGAAAATTGAAAGACAAAATAACTGTAAAAATGAGTGTATCAAGAGAACGAAAAAGTGAATCAAAATCGTTACTCAAAATCTTCTCTTACCTTGTCTTTGGTGTGTTGCTGCACCAGAAGCTGATCTAGAACCACGAGAATCTCCTCTTTGTACTCTGGCCGAGTTCGAACGATGATGATTCGGACTCATTTGATTCGGATTAGATGACGATGGTGATGATAGTGGAGAAGAAGTGGCCGAAGATAATTGTGATGATGATGAAGATGATGATGAGAGTGGCAATTCATTGGGGACATTGGCTTGAGCACCTGACCGATTGTTGGTGTTGTTATTATTACCACATCGTTTGGATCGTGTTTGAGGTGAATTGTTGGCCGATGATGAAGTTGATGGCTTGAGTTGCTGCTGTTCAACATTGTTCGATGATGAATCAATAGAACCACCATCAGCACCAGTGGTCAGTCCAGTATTTTGATCCATGGTCGAAAACGATGGATCAAGTATGGACACACAAGATGATTCCACAATGGTTGAGTGTGAATGGAATACTGATATGCTTGGATGTTCAATCAGTATATCTTCCAATGGTGATACGGATACCTTCTTGTGTGTGGATGGATTAGGATTATTGATGAAACATGGTGGAGGTGTTACAAACCATGAGCCTTCCATGGTTCCAAGATTACTAGATTTTTTATCATTGAAAACATTACCTGCCACATTTGTATTGCTACTATTCGAAATGTTGGCAGAATTTATGATGGCAGTATTAGTTGCATCAGAGGAGTGTATCACTTGAGAAGAGGCTAGTGATGAGGACATACGTAAAATTCCTTCCTCTTCATCTTCCTCTCCTTCCACTTCTCCACCATCATAGAGGCCAATAATGTTACCATGATGGGACGGACTGTTGTTACCAGAATTGCATTTGGTATTCAAACTATCATTATCGATAGTTTTATGTGAGCTTTGATAATCTCCATAAAATGTATTGCTTGTTTTGTGCTTGATATTTTCAACACCATTTCGATGAGCTGGTGAAGAAGAAGAAGAAGAAGATGGTGATGAATCGAATGAACACGAACCAGATAACAGTTGCTGTTGTTGTTGTGGTTGTTTCGATTCTTTTGAAGAAGAAGAGGTTTTCAGTATAGAATTGGAGGCCACCAAATTTTTAGTGGAACAGGTAGTGGTAGAAGAAGAAGAATCAAGAGTACACGAGCCTTTTCGGTCATCGTGAGAGAAATTAGAATCAGATTGTACCAGTTTACCTTCTATTGGTGAAGAAGAACACGATGGACCACTTGATATGGATATTTTTTGGTCAACCAGTATCCAATCTTCTCCATCCATACCTTGTATGCATGTTTCAGCGAGTAGCTCACCATTTTCATCATATTCAGATGAGCCAAAAAAGTATGTAGCCAAACCAGAGAGCATTTCCCTCAATCAAGAGATTTGACCAAAAAAATTTTCTTTCCCTTTTCGAATATACTTTTCCTTGCTTAATTCAAATATGTATATCGAAGAGAAAAAGGCTATGGATAGAAAAAAAATAGTAGAAAGTCTATGAGTTTTATGGGTATGACTTTTTGCTCTCTCCCTCTCTACTGCTCTCTCCTGAATTCGAAGCACTTCACCCTCTTTTCCTCTCTCTCTCTTATGCTCACTCTCTCTCTCCTAGCATAGATGTCAAAGAGGGAGAGAGAGAGAGAGAGAAAAACAGAGTGATTTCAGTTACTCAATGGCTATCTAATTGGAAACCAGGAATGTAAAAGGATAGAAAAGGATAGAAAAGAAAATTACCAAGAATAATGATATCGAGTCATTTAAAAGAGAGAGATGGTGTGATGGGGGTGGAAGAGAGAGGAAGAGAGAAGAAAGAGAGAGAGAGAGAGAAAAGAAAGGCCAGTTGGACCACTTTGTTGATGTTTTTGTTGTGAAGGGGGGAGGAAAAGAAGAGGGGAAAGGAAAATAATTTAAATGGGTTCTTCTTTGTGTGTTATACTCACCAGAATGGAAACAGATTCGATAGCCTATTGAAATGATGAGCCCAATAGATGAGTGTGTATGTGTGTGTATGTGTATGAGTAGCAACAAGGTGATAAAATACCAGAGTGAGAGAGAAAGAGAGACAGAAGTGAGGGAGATGGGGAGAATTATTATGATGATGAAATTACACAATTAACATGGGTACAATATACGATATGATGGTGATCATATATATATGACTGGCAGGCGAATTGAGAGAAAAAGAAGGATTTTCGTTTCTTTACTACTCTCTCTTTCAAAAAAAGATGAATATTAATAAATATCAATAAAAGTATAAGAATATATAATCTTTATATTATTTATAAGGTTCGTCTTGAAATGGTGACTCGCGAAATAGGAAGAGAGAGAGAGAGATGTACAAATGTCAATATATTCTTCTTGTTGTTGCTAACTGGTCACAAAAGTCAAGTATTAATTATATGTTGTTGTACTCGAAGAAGATTTTCTCAAAGGTGGGTTTGTGTGTATATATATAATAACAAGAGAGGTGACTTGACTTGTATTTTGATTTGCAAAGAGCAGGAAGAAGAAGAACAAAACCACTGCAAGTGAATATATGTATATTTTTATTCACTTGTGATGGGAGAGAGAGAGAGAGTATATGTTACTGTTCCACTTTAAATCACCCCACTTAGAACATAGAGATAGCACAATATGAAATCAAAGATACATACTCTTCGATCACAAAATACTGAATTACTGTTTATCTCTCTTCTCTCTTCTTTTAGGGTTAATTTTTTTTTATTATCAATCGAAATAAGAGAGAACAATGTTAATCAAACTAGTGAGAACCTCTCACTGGCAATAAAAATTTCTTCTCTCTCTTCTAACTCACTTGACTCCCTCACTTGTATTTACGTATTGCGTCAGGAGGGATGGAAGAGGGATAGTAAACAGTGACAAAGGCATAAGATCCGCCCAAAGATGGGGGGATCAGCGAAGCACGTGAGCTTGAGTGAGCTGTGTTGTGGAGGGGAAGCAAGTTCTTTGTGTACGCGATGGTTTTGTGAATATTTCATCATATATTTGGCCCATAATAACGGTAAATTTTGATGGTTTTCGATCATCATGTCCAGATGGATGTGTTGGATTGATATTTTTGTCCATTTTTATCTTCTCTCTCACTCTTATCAATATACAACCCTTATTGTGTCAAAATTTACTGAATCAGCTGTTCACTTATATCCCCCATAACAACTCCCTTCTGCTCTCTCTCCTCCATTCTTCTCTTTCTTTTGAAAAAAGAAAGAAGAGAGAGAGAGTCTCTCTCTCTCTTTGGCCTTAGGAAGGTTGCACGAAAGTTCTTGTTGCCAAGAGAGAAAATCTTTCTTTCTCTCTCTCTCTTTCTCTTTGTTGGGATCCTGCTCCTTTGCCAGATGATCATCATCATTAATGATGGACAGTGAAATTAGATTCATCCTACTATCATCACTTGAGATCATGATGGAAAAAGAAAGCTTGGAAGAGCCAAGAGAGAAAACAGAGAGAAGTGAAGAAGAGAGAGAGAGAGAGAGAGAGAGAGAGAGAGAGAGAGAGAGAGAGAGAGATGAGGGAGAAGGAACTCTTTCTCTCTCTTCCACTGGAACCAGGAAAGAAGATCAAACAGTTACCAGGATCTGGTGGTAGAACGAGGTTTGATTGGTCATCTTGTGGAGAGCCTCTTTCTTTCTTTCTCTCTCTTTCCCTAAACTACAACTTTTACACACAACTCGAGAGCATGAAAAATACAACATCCACCAACGGAAGATGATGGATTCCATTAGGCACATGAAGATGAGAAAATTTCAATCATCCTGAGAGAGGGAGAGGGCAGATGAAGGAGTGAGTTTATTCAATGTGTTAATACATTTACAATTTTAGAGAAAAATAGAAAGAAATAAGAGTTTTGAGCAATCATGATGATTTTTGTTTCTTGAAACAAAAAAAAGCCAACATAGGAGTGAGCAAATAAGGTGAGACATTTCCTGCATCATTATTCTTCTTTTCTCTCCTCATGTAACCTGTTCGAATATATTAATCTACTCTGTTGCCATGATTGCCGTAATCACTGCCCATACCTGAGTGTAGAGGTGTATAAATGAACTGCTCTCACCAAACTATAAGTGTCCTCCTTGTACTCCCTCTACTCCCTGTATGCAAATATATAGTCGATAAAAAGAGTAAAATAATAAAGGGAGAGAGAGAGAAGGAGAGAGGAACTTTGCATGAGTAATGTTGATGGGTAGATTGAAAAGATGCGCTTGGTAAATTGCTCATGATTCGAGTCGAGATAGAAAGAAACAGAACAAAGATCCTCATCGGATTGTATTATGCATTGACCTCTATCCATCCATTCACCCACCCAGCCATCAGCCATCACAACCCCTCATTTGAATCGTCCGAAATTCAGATGGACATCAGTCTGAAGTGACCAGTTCGATGTATCTATCCGAATGAAACAGGTGATTGTTGATAGCTGTTGGAAGAAAAAACTTGCTGTTCAAATGCATCAAGAATAGGGTAAATCGATGCAGGCCTGAGTGGCCATGAATGGCCTCAACAGGTAGATGGAAAATAAAGGACTGAAGAGAGAGATAGAAACACTCAAATGGCTATTCAGGGCATTTCAAGTTTTCATGGCGTCTTGAGAGAGGTTGAACGGATTGAAGTATAATATATTTATAGCGTGTCTCAGGTGGAAAAGATTTTCTAGATCAAGAGTTGAAAGAATATACTAACTCATTTACTGTATTCTATTTGATTTCCCTAAAAACTTTTCGGCTACTTTGTCTCCTCCAATTTTGAGAGTATCGTTTGGTGGGCCACTCTTTATGTTCTCACAAGAATAGATTGAAAAATAAAAATTATCATCTCTCACCTTCTCGTGACCTTTCATCTATTTCCAAAAATTTTGATTGACTTTACATCAATTTGTTTCATTGGTTTTATTTCCCTCTATTTTGCTACCTTTATCAGTTCTAGCACTTTCTGGTAAAGTTTCTCCATGATGAGCCAAGTTATTCTTGTGAGAATATTTTTGGATTTTTGGACTTAAAAGATGAACTCATATTCAGAATAGATTCCAAGCAAGAGTAAATCATTAATGAATCGACAGTAAACTTGTAGGATGTAATTGATCAAATCGATTTTCATCTTTTTCTTTCTCTCTCATTTTGAGCATAGAAACATGGATTTGGAAAAATTTTCCACAAGATTAGCTGGAAAATCCTAATCCTCAACTCGAAAACCGATAAATTTTCAACTTTATCGTTCCAATCATTTAATACCTCTTTACCAATCAGTATCACCCGATCATCATCAGCCAAAGTGATGCTGCTAAGATGAATGTGTGTGTATATATGTTCAATGATCGTTGAATTGAGAAAGAAAGAAAGCGAGAAAGAGTCCATAAAATGAATACTGGCAGATAGAGCTTCCATTACATCATCATTTTAAATCCATCAAACAGTGTGACTTGTAAAAAGAAGAGAGAGAGAGAGATAAGATTCTGGTAAGAAGAAGAAATTCTGCAATCCTATTATTAGAGCCCATTAAGAACAATCGACATGGAAACTGAGAGAGAACTTGTATGTAAGATAGATGGATAGAGAGAGAGAGAGAGAGAGAGAGAGAGAGAGAGAGAGAGAGAGAGAGAGAGAGAGAGAGAGAGAGAGAAGCCCCTCAGAATATAGAGGAAACTGGCTCACATAAGTCCACCCAATCAAATCGGTCTTCGATGCATGACCTTCTCATCCATGAATGTACCCACAACAAATTCCCATTTTAACATTGACTAGTTAAACTAGCCAAAGTTTTTCTTCTTGATTGTTGAAATGAATTTGATGATCATGTTTTTCTCTGGGGTTACTATGCACACACACAACTTTCTCTCATTTTCCAAATCGACATTGATGTATGATCAGTGAGAGAGGAGAGAGGAGAGAGTCTCTGATTTTAACCTGATCACAAAAAGCTGACTGTATACTTGCATACATGTATGTGTGTGTGTGTTGTATTTGATGGTGAGCCAAGCAATTGTATATGATCCCATTTTCCTCCACATCACTAGTGTCGAAATGGAAAGAAAGAGAGAGAGAAAGAGAGAAAATTCCGTAACAGATGATGTATTTTTCTTTTCGATTGATCCATGGATCCTCCTCGATTGGACAAGTGTTGAATTTTATTTGTGTGTCACAGGAATGGAAAAGTGAGAGAGAGAGAGGAGAGAAAAAAATTCCATTGCTAAAAACAATTGATACATGATCGTATCTGTGATCAAAATTTTATCTTGCTTCCTGATAATGATGATGCTCACTGGATGTGTGTGTATACAAATGGAATTGTGGTGATATCAATCATTTATTGAGAATTTGAATGAATGTTGAAGCGTTCGAAAATGAAAGAATTTCATTCATAATTTTGATTGAGTATTTTTATACATACATTTATGTATATTATTTGCACTACATACACTACAGAGATGATAATATTGAATTAGGAAACGTGTATAAATATCACATGAATGTATTTCATTGTGATTTTTTATTGAGTCATATGTTATTAGTTTCATCTCATGATTGGCTCAAAAGAGTAATTTAGCTTTCGAAGAGAGAAAAAGAAAGAAAGAAAGATGATAAGCAAAGTAAATAAAAGTCAAAATGCTGTATCAAGAGAAGAAAAAATGAAAGCTTATGAGAAGTTGCAGTAAGAAGATCGTAACATTCTTGATATCGCTTGGCTAAGTGATGAATATTCAGTGAATGTTTCACATCAGGGTTTTTAGATTTGATAAAAAAGTCACTCAAAAGTATAGAGAGGGAGAGAGAGAGAGACAGTCTGAAAGATAATTTCAAGAATAAAGGATAAAAGTCCTTGACTTGGTTAGTTGATTTGAAAAACTTATAAATGCTTAGATAATATCTTCTTCTTCTCCTTGCTTATGATCGCTCATTTATCTATTTTTTCCACTTATCCTCTCTCTACTTTCTCGAAAAAAGGAGTTAATTTGCATATGAGTTGAATTGCATGTGATTTTGACGTCTCTCTCGTGAAGCGTATACACATGCATACATAAGCTCAATTGATCACTGAATGCATCCAGTTGTACAATCAGATTTATCATCAAAATCTACTTCCGGACTGTATTGATGATAGCGTACTTATTTTTGGGTCGCTTGTTAGCATATGAGCATTATTTGAATTTTTTTCTTCTCATCTCACCTCTCTCGCACACACACTGTTGTTTTCAGGTGTATAAGGAGTGAATATCAAGTAGAATCGAACATGAAGAGTTAGGATGATGGATAGAAAGAGAGAGAGAAAGCAAAATGGAAGACGGGAAGCTTGGTAAAAGAGTAGATTTTGTGAAGGTCGACCTAAAGGCATGAAGGTCTTTTCATTACACTCACACAAACACACTCTTCCTTTCAATTCCAACACAAACTATGCACACACATATATTCTGTGTATACAATTGAAATGAAGAGAGAGAGAATATTACGTCGAAAATGCTAGTCAGTGATCTCAAGTCCCTTTGAACACGCAATCACCAGCTTTCAAGTCCAAATCTCAAACGCACACACATTCAAATCACACTAGCAGAACGAGGTTAGCGAAGCGTTGGTTGATATGAAGAACGAGATGTACTTTTTTGCTTTGAAGAATGTTTTGAAAGAAATGTACACAAACGTGTACATCTTTGATATATCTATAGTGGGTAGATGGAATTTGAGAGAATATGATGATGATCAAGAAAGTACTGGAATTTTTTAGACACCTAATTTGAGAGAGAGAGAGAGAAAATTTTCATGAATTATATGTTGATTATTATTGAAAGTCTGTTCAGAAAGTTGAAAGTCTACCATCTATCAGCCTCGTGCTCTTTGTGACTATCTTGTGTGAATTTCTCTCTCTCTCTCTCTCTCTTTCTTCGATCTCCTCCCTTCATTATCTTCTTCTACAAACTAGTCTCAAGGAGAGAAAAAGATAAATGATGAAATAAAGCTAATCTATTACTATGAGCTTTCGTGTGTGTTCACATTTCATGTCTCACGGCCCATCTTCTTACAGAGCTGATTGCTGTGGGAATTTTTTTCTCTCTACATGTCCATGCGATGGAAATCGAAAGAATAGACCTCCCAAAATACTGGAGGCTATTCAGAGACTGCAGCAGCATTCTTTTAGTTTGACCCATTTGCTAGATTCACTGAATTTAGAATTTAGAATTTTGTCAAAATTTTGATATGTCAACTTGAGTCTTTTCCAATTAGTAACTCTTCTCAAGTCATCCAAGCAGGTAATGATTGATTCAGGCTAAAACTTGTACAAACACAATATACTTCAACAGTCTATGAGAGCTATTATTCATTATGCCTTTGTTGCTATGATTTTTCCCAATTGACCTTCAAAAAGGTTTATCAACTGTATGAGTTTGACCTGATGCCAGAAATTAGAAGAGAGAGAGAGAGAGAGAGAGAGAGAGAGAGACAAAGCAAAATCGAAATTGTAATACACCTGACATAAGCAAATTTTTTCCCATATTCTTCATAATAATTTATCATGTCCATGAGTATTGATTGATAATGTATATGGAAGAAGAAGAAGATTGCTCTATATAATTGCGATGATGCTACATGATCTTGATGCCCTCAGGCAGAGATGTCGTTATTGAGCCTCTTTTTCTCTCTTCTTCAAAGGCTTCCGAATGAATGGTGAAAATTTTTCGAAAAAAATTTCTAGGTTATCTTGTTTCGAAATGGAAACCACCCAACTTTTTTTCTCCACATCTTTTCACGATTGGTTCATGTTGCTGTGAAACGATGCTTACTTACCACACACTGTTGGCTAAAATAGTGAAACGTTGACGTTGATGATAGAGAGTCTATTATTTGATTCATGAAAGAGAAAAAGAGAAGAAGTAGAAGAGAAGAAAAAATTGGAGAGCATTTGAATATTAAGCTAACGAAATTATGGGCAACGTTTACGATGAGGAAAAGAACGAAATGTTCTCTCTCTCTCTCTCTCTCTTTTCCAATGCTGATATGCAAGGCAAATTGGTGCAAAGATTGATGAGTGTGTATATTAGCATGAAAACTTTTGTTTTGTCCTGCCAAAAATTTTTCATCCTGATTACTAAAAATAGTTCACCTTAACTTTCGCTATCAATGCTGAAATTTCTCTCTCTCTCTCTCTCTCTCTCTCTCTCTCTCTCTCTCTCTCTTTCTCTCTATTTGCCTCTATCATTCACAAGTCACAGCTTCCACAACTGATGCCAGCCCAGGGATTGAGATGTCAAATGTGACATAAAAAATGCACACAGCATACTGTTAGAAGTTCATGACAATTTCAACCAAAAAAATATGCCCTGAAAGTTCTCCTAACTTACTTGGCTCCGAAAACTTCGAAATTCTTATTTCATTCCCGAATGTCATACAATTTACTCTAGAATGTAGATTTTGCGTTAGTTTACGTCTGGTGTTTGCTGATATTATGCAAAATTTTTGGATCATCTAAAATGATGCTCAAATGGTTCGTCTTTCATCGTCGTGCTCTGGATGAAAGTTGATTTTACCCCTCTTCCTAGTAGAAGAAAAATATAGAGCCTACGAGAATTAATTGATCAGACCTAGATCATCGAAATCATCGAGAGCTTGTTAAACGAAATGATCAACTATTAGAAGATAAACTTGCATCGAGATCATGAAATACCCTTCAGGTATATATACATCATTTATGGAGAGGTACACACACTATGATAGACTTTTCGTAGCTTACGAAAAATAATAATAATAATAATTGATATCAATTTGAAACAGTTCTCTTTCCCTGTCCAAGTGAAATCAACTCTTTTTTCCCTGGCTCAAGGGAAAAGAAAAAGGAAAAGGAAAAAAAAGTTTCCTCTCTCTCTCTTCGTCCCGGGCGAAACGTCCCAAGTCGTTCCCTGTTAAAATAATCATACTTTCATGTTTGATTCTAGTTTGCCTTTCATATTTTCTTTTTTTACTTTTCACAACACATTAGAATACGGGGAACATATTAGAGATACTCATGATGATGATCGAGCTCTCGGCATCTGTACAAACTTTTTCTTTTCTCTCTCTCTCGCTCTTCAAGGCTCTTGGAGGCAAGATTATAATTTTAGAGAAGAAAAAATAAGACGAAACACGAATTTAGAGACAAGATTCGTTTGGTACAGCCGAAGGATGCTGGATACAAGAGCCATGGATTGATTATTCAAGTGAGTGTATGGAAGAAAATGGAGAGAAAACATGGTGGAATCGAATTTCTCCAACCAGTTACACCATCATCTCCTCTCTTTAATTATGGATGGAGAAGATCACCGATCAAGATCATGATCATTCTGATCGCAAGTGCAGCTAGCAGCTTCGATCAGCTCTCTCTCTCTCTCTCTCTCTCTCTCTCTCTCTTTCAATTACTGAATTCTATTCTGTGTGTAAACTTTCTCTCCAAGATCAAGATTCATCCTCAGAAATTTGAACTGAACCCTGAAATTTGTGGACTTGATAAATAAACATAATTTACAGAAAAATTTATAGTTTATAGCATTTTCAACAAATACAAGTTCACACAATAACCAAAAACGGTTAGTCCAAGAGTTGAACTTTACACTTTCAGATGATGAATATTTGAATAACGCGGCATAATAGAATATCATTTTATGATTGGCTGTTGAGAGTGTTGCATTTATGTTCAACGTTGAACATGCTTACAATTAATGTGATTCATTTTGCTTTAATTTAAATTGATTGTGAATATTATTCTCTTCCTGTTCATTGTGATAATTTTTAATAATTTTGCTAGTGATTTTAGACAGTATGAGTCAAAAAGTTCAAACAGTACCGGAATCAATAAATTTTCCGGAAGAAGAGGAGAAAACACTCAAGTATTGGGATAAAATAAAAGCTTTTGAGACAAGTTTACGTTTATCAGCCGGTAAAGAGCCGTTCATTTTCTATGATGGACCACCATTTGCCACCGGTAAGCCACATTATGGCCACATATTGGCTGGAACAATTAAGGATATTGTCACTCGATGGGCACATCAATCGGGACGTCATGTTGAACGACGATTCGGTTGGGATTGCCATGGTTTACCGGTTGAATATGAGATTGATAAGCAATTCAATATCAAAGGACCGGAAGATGTTATGAAAATGGGTGTTGCTAAGTATAATGCCGAATGTCGTGCAATTGTGATGAAATACTCTAATGAATGGAGACAAGTGGTCAATCGTCTGGGACGATGGATTGATTTTGATAATGACTACAAAACTCTCTATCCCTGGTTCATGGAATCAGTGTGGTGGGCATTTCAATCACTTTATGTCAAAGGTTTTGTGTATAAAGGTGTTAAAGTGATGCCCTATTCAACTGCTTGCAGTACACCTTTGTCCAATTTTGAGAGTGGACAAAATTATCAGGATGTAGTTGATCCTTGTGTAATTGTTTCATTCCCACTGGAAGAAGATCCTAATGTTTCTCTACTCGCCTGGACCACAACTCCGTGGACATTGCCCAGTAATTTGGGTTTGTGTGTCAATCCGACTGAGATGTATGTCAAAATAGAGGATGAAACTCGAAAAGCAATCTACATTCTGATGGAGGCACGTCTTACCGAGTTGTACAAGAAACCGGGAGGATACAAAGTTTTGGACAAATTTGCAGGAAAAACACTCGAAGGCAAAAAGTATATTCCATTGTTCAAATATTTTGAAAATCTTAAATCTGATGGAGCCTTTCGAGTTTTATGTGACAATTATGTGACCACCGGAAGTGGTGTAGGAATCGTTCATCAAGCTCCGTATTTCGGTGAAGATGATTATCGTGTATGCTTGGCCAATGGTGTGATCAAAAAGGAAGGTCCTATGGTGTGTCCTATTGATGAAAGTGGTCGATTCACAGAGCCTGTGTCTGATTTTGCTGGTAAATATGTGAAAGATGCTGATAAAGAGATCATTAAACACCTCAAATCAAATGGACGTCTTGTGCATCAATCTTCCATCAAGCATAGTTATCCACTCTGCTGGAGATCTGGCACTCCCTTGATCTATCGTGCTGTGCCCTCTTGGTTCATTCGAGTTGAACAAATGACTGATTTATTGCTCAAAAATAATCAAGATACTTATTGGGTTCCTGATTTTGTGAAAGAAAAGCGTTTCGCTAACTGGTTACGAGATGCTCGTGATTGGGCAGTCTCTCGTAATCGTTACTGGGGAACTCCTATTCCAATTTGGCAGAGTGATGATGGTGAAGAGATAGTTGTTATCGGATCAATTGCAGAATTGGAGAAACTCTCAGGGAAAAAAGTAACTGATCTCCACCGAGAATCTGTTGATACAATCTATATTCCATCGCAAACTGGTAAAGGTCAACTGAAGCGGATTCCCGAAGTGTTCGATTGTTGGTTTGAAAGCGGTTCCATGCCTTATGCTCAAGCACATTATCCATTTGAAAATAAAGAAAAATTTGAAAAGGCTTTTCCTGCCAACTTCATCGCTGAAGGTGTTGATCAAACAAGAGGCTGGTTTTATACTTTGTTAGTATTGTCAACTGCACTCTTCAACAAACCGCCATTCAGAAACTTGATTGTTAATGGCCTTGTTTTAGCAAGTGATGGACAAAAAATGAGTAAAAGTAAGAAAAATTATCCCGATCCGATGGATATTCTCAGAAAGTATGGAGCTGATGCACTTCGATTGTATTTGATCAATTCTCCAGTAGTGAGAGCTGAAAACCTGAAATTCAGAGAGGAAGGTGTACGAGACGTTCTGCGGGAAGTCCTTTTACCGTGGTATAATGCTTACAGACTCTTGGTTCAAAATGTCCAAATATATGAGAAAAATCACTCAGAAGAAGTTCGTTTCGATCTTTCAGCTATGGTCAAGCCTGAAAATTTGATGGATAGATGGATACTATCTTTCACCCAGAGTTTGATTAAATTTGTCCATAAAGAGATGGCCGCATATCGACTCTACACCGTTGTGCCGCGATTGGTGGGTTTTATTGAGAATTTGACAAATTGGTATCTTAAGATGAACAGAAAACGACTCAAGGGTGATATCAGTAAAGAGGACACATTATCAGCCCTGAGAACTTTGGCCACCGTAATGATCACCATTGTAAAACTTATGGCTCCCTTCACACCATTTTTGACGGAACATATTTATGACAACTTACGGCGCCTATTTCAGGATGATTTCAATTATAAATCCATTCATCACCTCATGCTACCAGATTATGTGCTCACCTTTATTGATGAAGAGGTAGAAAGAAAAGTTGCAACGATGAAGGCTGTTATTGACACAGGACGACTCCTACGCGAAAGAGAGGAAAAATCACTCAAGTGCCCACTTCCTGAGATCGCTGTAATCAGTAAAGATGAAACAGTTCTGATAGACGCAAGATCAATGGAACGCTACATCAAGGAAGAGCTCAACGTTCGGTGTGTAACTATTACCGGTGATAAAGATTTGTTTGGACTCGAATTGACAGCAGAGCCTGATATCAAAGCTTTAGGAATTAGATTAAGAGACAAATCGAGAGAAGTAATCGAAGCAATTAGGAAGCTAAGTAGTGAGCAAGTACAAGAATACCAAAACAATCCAAACATTTTCTCAATCAATGGTGTTGGTCTCAGAGATGGAGAGATCCGAGTCAACTATAAGTTCAGGGGTGACCCTGGCAATGAACTTACCACTAAATATGTAGCCGCCTCTGAAGGTAATGTTCTGGTTCTCTTGGATAAGAATCCTACTCCTGAAATGCAAGCTGAAGGATTAGCTCGTGAGGTTATCAATAGGGTTCAAAAAACTCGTAAAGAAGCTGGTCTCCTTCCTACCAATGAAATTGAGATTTACTATCTAACGGATGATCCTGAACTATCTCAAATAATCAATGAACATAAAGAACTTCTTAAGAATGCTCTGAAAGCTAATGTAGAGTCTATGGATAAACTTAAGAAGGGAATTAGTGTTCATATTACGAAAGAAGTTGATATTAAGAAGAAAAAATTAACCATTTCTATTGTCAAAATTAAGGGTGATAAGAGTAAAAGATGAAATTGAATTATTATCATTCATTGCCGATGGTAGATACAAGCATTGGCCACTTTTCAAGATAACAATAAAGAATTCGAATGCTCACCTCTTACGTCATACATTTACCTTACTCTGTGGATATATTGATCTTTCGAGCTGAGAACTACTCCATGGCAACCTCATCCTCAGGAATACGAATTATCGATCGAAGGGTTACACGTTCATCTTAGCCTCTCTTGTTCTTCAACATTTCTCAACGTATGCTCAATCAACTGCTTTCCATTTTCATTCATTCATACTACATGTAGTATTACGCTTTCGGTAAGCGTATAGGTTGATGGAATTTTAGTTTAGGTGTTCGAAATTTTGATAATTCGAACATACATTTTACGGTCTTATTTTAGTTGTCCTGTTGAAGTTTAGCTTACGATGATACTAGGTCTCAATCAATGTGGAATATTGTTGATATTTTTGTGCACATTTCTCCATTGTGTCCATCATCTGGATGGGTTTACCTTCAAACATCATAACAATCAGGAATTGAACATCGTACTACAGGATATTCAAAAACAATGTCCAGATATAACTAGATTGTATGAGCTTAGACACCGAAGTGTACGTGGTTGGCCATTGACTGTGATCGAATTTTCTGACAATCCTGGTCAACATGATTTCTGTAAGTATTTTTTTCACCTCCGATATAAATGTCATCGGTTCATTCAGTCGTGGAATGCCCATGAGAGATATGGAAATGTTTGGAGGTGAAAATTTGAGTTTCGAATAATTTTTATTATTTGATTTTCAGTGGAACCAGAATTCAAATTCATCGCCAACATGCATGGTAATGAGGTGTTGGGTCGTGAAATGCTATTGAAATTGGCTGATTACCTGTGTGAACAATACAAAAAAGACACCGATATACAATATCTTCTAAACCATACACGAATTCATATTCTTCCATCACTGAATCCCGATGGCTGGGATGATGCGAATCGTCTTGGACAGGGAAAAGATTGGCTACATGGTCGAACAAATGCCAATGGAATTGATCTTAATCGCGATTTTCCTGATCTAGATTCACTTGCTTATCAATCTGGTGATAGAACAGATCATCTGTTCAGCAGTAAATATCTTGATCATGACATGCAGCCCGAAACTCGAGCTGTTGTCGAATGGATTTTGAGTAATCCTTTCGTTCTATCCGCCAATCTTCATGGTGGATCTTTGGTGGCCAATTATCCTTACGATGAAACACCTGATGGTAGTGCTCGCCGCTATATGCCATCACCAGATGATGATACATTCAGGTGAGAAGATGATTCCTTTGACTTGAATAGGATTTAGTGAGCATCGAACTTCACTTTTTCGTGATGAAAATGTTCATTTCTCGATATTCTTATCAACAGACACTTGGCTCAAGTTTACGCCAAAAATCATAAAACAATGGGTAGTAATAAGCGACAAAAATGTGAGCCTGATGAAGAAGATTTCGGAAAACAAGGTGGAATCACAAACGGAGCTGCATGGTATAGTGTGTCTGGTGGAATGCAGGATTTCAATTATTTAGGTTCTAATGATTATGAAATAACTCTCGAATTGGGATGTGAAAAATTTCCATCAGCCAAAATGCTTCCAGAAGAATGGGAGAACAATAAGAATGCTCTTCTAGAATACATATGGCAGGTAAGTGCAAGTGAAACATTCTCTAGCCTATCAATCCATCAATGATCCAGTTTTCAAGAGACATTCAAGGGTTAATTGTCTGAATCATTGTAATTCATTTCCGTAAGGCACATATCGGTTTTAAAGGGATGATCAAGGACGCTGCTACTGGTGAAGGAATCGCTGGTGCACACGTGAAGGTAAAAAACGTGACCAGCGGAAGAAACCAAGAAATCGATCATGACGTCGTATCAGGTAAGCTGGAAGTCTTCATGCCTTTCACATACAAACAAACAATCGCTTGATACTCAAAAGATCTTATCGATCGATGATTCTTTTGTAATGAATCATTTCTATTATTCTATCATTTTTGTTTATCCAGTTTATGATGGTGAATACTGGAGAATTGTTACGCCAGGCCAGTACGAAGTGACTGTTGTCAAAGATGGCTATCAACCGTCTAGTAAACTTGTCAAAGTGGTCAACAGTCATCATCATGAAGCTCAGCGAGTTGATTTTGAATTGGAGCCATCGTCTTATGGATATTTCGGAGCCTTACCGAAAGCCAGTGAGATCAATCAAAATGATCCTCGATTGGTCCGATACTTACAAATGTTGGACAATATCATTCCAAATCGCGATCTGGACATGGATGCTGCTGCTGCTGCTATTTGAGGTCCTGGTTACCACTCAAAAACACCAAAGACACTTTTCAATCATTATTCTATTACCATCAATTCAGACAATTCAATCTTCCTCTCCAAACTCTCTCCCTCTCCACTTTCCCAGGAAAAATTCCCATTGATAATGACACAAAAGTGATATTGTCGATACTTTTTGCCTCATAAGATCTCCATTGATGTCTTTATTCTCATTATTTCTCCCGGAAGAGGTGGTCATTACAGTTATTTCACTTTTATAAAAGTCTTATTTTCCTGAAGAAAAGTAACTTTTATCAAAAATTATCAGAGCTGTTCTAACTTCCTCACAACTCAAGTGGCTACTGTTAACAAATGATCCATATGTCTAGCGTTTTGTTCATATGTTTTACCATTCACTTCTCTTTCAAGAGATGTGACACAGATTCTTCTCCAGATGAAACGATTGTATCCACTTTTCTCTTATGGATGGAGCTTTTATGTGTCGTTTTGTTGCTGTAAGATAAAAAAATCTAAATTTCCTTTCTATTTTTTGCGATTTTTTCATTTTTTCCACTCAATCACCTGAGAATCTGATTCAATGCTTCACAAAATTTCAAAGAAAACAAAAATCTAATCAAATAAGAGTACAAAAGTAAGAATTATTCATCCAACATTTTACCTGGAGGTAAAATTCAAAGGTAACACTTGACATTTTGACAAGACGTTCTTTCGATTCCGATAATATTGATCATGTGAATACGAACTAAACTACACTTTTCCACATCATTGTAAGACCATTTAGCAAACATGGCTAGATTCCTCCGGGAGAGAATTGGATTTCTTTGGTTTACGAGAAGATTCAAAGTGTACAACTGTCCTCAATTAATTTCTTGTTAATCAAACAATTCATGTACATGTAGATAGAATTTAGAGTTCTTCTTCTTCCTCTTCGAATTGACTCAACCTCAAACAAATTTAGCCAGTTCTATTGTCAGTTTCGTAACAAAATAAAATTAACAGGCCATAGGCAGTATGTACTTTTCTATCTCTCCCTTTCTTTTACCCAATTCAAAGTGGTTAAATGAATCCAACCAGTTAGCAGTGATGATTATAGAGAAGAATCTGTCTGAATATTGTGCAACATTTTCTCGATCAATCGATACAGAATGTATTGGAGCCTATTTGTCCTTCAAGAAATACACCCACACTGGTCTCGTTAGAATGTGATGGGAATTTAAAAACCGAGTTTAAGTTTCACTTAATTATTAGGACAAAGAATTGATTGTTCTTCAATGGAAAACTTGCAATTAACACTGTGTTTGAAGAAAGTTCAATTCACTTTTCCGGTAGACTTAGATTGACTTTTCCGAGAATGAGTCCACAACATGATGTACACGTTCACATTTCTCACCGTTCTAGCTCTATTATCTTCAAAATGATTGAGGTTGAAAATCGAAATTCCAAATGCTCCGATGACACATACTTCCAGGAAAGTTTTCTTTCATTCATAAGCCTTAATAGCCACCTCAATTGTTGTCATCTTGATAGTTTTTCCGATAAGAAGAATTTTCTTCTTTTTTTATGAATGAATTCTGAATTTGAAAAGTTTATGAATGAAATGGAAGCTAGGACTGAATATTGTTATAGTAAAAGTGAAATTCATTACCAGTTGATATCGAGGATCCTCATGAAACATCAGCATATGTGACCAATAGCAAAATCAGGAATCTTCTGGGTGAATTCATCTTTCTTTCTCTCTGAATGACGATCATATCAAAGCTTTTCTCAAAATCTATCAGATCATTTTATTTTATTAATGATACCCAAAAATCAAATTTCTGTGTCTCAAAAGCCTGATAGTGATAAAAAATCAACACCTTTGTACAAGAAATTAGTTATTTTGATCAGTTTTACTGGAGCTGCGATTCAGTGTATCATCTATATACTCAACTATCTCAAATATCCGACCACAACAAATGTTATGATTTATAATCCAGAAACAGCTGAATTGCCAGCCACCTCGGTGTGCTTCTTTTTCAAATTAGATCAACTTGGTTTCGAGAAAAATATGGATGGACAAAATCAAACAACTTTGACACTCGCTGAGATTGATAAACGTTTACCGAAATTTAATGAATTCGTCAAATGGTGCTATGTTATGGATTCTGATTATCAATATCGAAATTGTGTTAATTCCAATACTCAAGTTGTTGAATATTTGAGCCTCTATTCTAAGTGCTACACACTGTTTGCCAATCAAAATCCTCCCATACAATATGATCAACGTAAAATTGCCAACCAATGGATAGCTAAAATATTGTTCAATGTCTCGATTATCTATTCAGACAATATTGGAATCCAGTTGACCCACACTGATGAAGAATTGGAAGATGCTATAGGTAATCCTGCTTTCTCTCAATTTGATTCATACAATTACAATCAAGCTGTGGTCACCTATGAGCGTACAACGATAGATAAATTGGAGAAGCCTTATGATTCAAATTGTGTTCACTATTCAAAGTTTCCATGTAAAAATCGACCAAATTGTATAAGACAGTGTATGCTACAGAGTTCATACGATAAATACAAAGCATGGTCTCCCAGTAGGTATATAACATTGAAACAAGATTATATAGATGGTAGATTCGATACGGGAATTGATGAAAAAAATATTACCCATGAATGTCATGAAAAATATCCTCACAGTGAGTGTCGTGGATATATTTACAATGCCCTGGTAACCTCTGAAATTATGGCACCATATTATAACAATGATACATTTTTGATATATTTATCCTTCCCTTTGGGCACCGAAACCAAAGTAGAGTATGCAAGCCTCAGTATTCTTATTCAATTGATATTTTTTCTCACAAGTATAATAAACTTATGGACGGGTATTTCGGTAGTCTGGTTGGTCAATAGTTTCATCGATATTCTAATACTACTAGTTCCTAGATCTAATCAGACGAATGCTGAATCTGCTTCCAGTTCGAGAACTTTTTTCGTCACCAATAAGTCTCTACAGCCGTACTCTAATCGAAAATCTTACCGAAGAACATCATCCATTTGGACATCCAAAATTGAAAGCCCAGGATTTCTTTCCAGAGCTAATCATCTTAGTCCAACTATCTCCACAAGTCATAATTGGCGTTGATTACCTATTCTTGAATCAAGATGATGGAAAGATTGAAATAAAAATTGGTCATGATAACTTTCATCTCTTCAACTTCTTTGGTTTCTTTGACTACTATAGCAATCGTCAGTGGTGCTTGATCCTACTTCCAAAACTTGTACTTGTGCAACTTGTTGAACTGATAAAGTATTTGATATTGAGAAAACTCAGTTGGAACTTGAATCCAGAAAATTTATAATTATAAGATAAATATGGTAGATATAATACCCTGCAAGGCCACGCAGAGCAAAATATTGACAAGTATTGAAGATAAAAACTTGGACCTGCAAAAAATAGCAGAATTCAACCTGCTTCATGCCAATGAAATTGTCAACCAATTTTATAATAAACCTGAAAATATTAGCTGATTACGATAGACAATAAAAAAATATATTTCATAATATTTGAAATTCTTTCTACTCCTCTACTACTAAGGGAATCTAAATGAGGTCAAACAGAAAAATCTGGGTTAAGGAGCAGAGAAATCAGAATCAACTGTTGCTGTTGAAATTTTTTTCTAACATAAAATCGTTACAAAAAACAATCACTACGAGCATACTCCAATCAGGAGGTGTATGTTTGTTGAAGCCTGATTTTGGTTTACCTTATCAGCCTTTTAGACGATGCTGTCAGAATTTATCCACTAATACACTCCCACATAGTGACTTGTATTCCAGAATTCCAGTATTCTAGCATGAAATCAAGAGGATATTGGCTTCATGAAAAGTTATCGTCATGCAGGAGGCACCACCGTTCTTCAGATGCCCAGAAGATTGTCAGCATCGTGAAGGATAAAATTCTTGCCATCCTCCTTCCATCGGAACCAAATTCTCCCGCCTCTAACACACATTCCTGTGCGCACTTTATGGTGCACTCCCGATATATATAGTATATATATTGCGGCTCCCAATTTTGGCAATTTTGGCAATTCTATTGGAAACCATCTCTACCTGCTCCTGGTGAAATTTTGTTTGATTTCGGATACTTCCGATTGAAGATTGAAGATTTTGCTAAACTTGTTATCCTTATCAGAAAGGTGCCAACTTCCCAAGTGAATAAGTGGATTTGTTGGGTGAACATATCTTGAATGATTCCCTGTTTACCTTTGAACACGCGAAAAATTCTATTCTATTGGTGAGTAAAGTTTTTTCTTTCATTGTATCGAGATTTTTCAATATTGCTACTATGTTTAGATTGGAGAATTCTTCTGATAAGATTCTGAAGTCAACCATTCAAAAGTTTTCTGTATTCTTGAATTCAAAGGTACTAGTTGAAGTTCATCTCACGGTTTATCAATAGATTTTCACGGATGACCTATGAGATAGAGGATATGTTCATTCTTCGATTGTATTCTTGTCACAATTCTACCCACTTGTTGAGCTATCAAAAATTAAATCCATTCCATCTTCAATCAATGAGAAATATTCAGAATAATTTTGTGTCCCTAAAAGTTACCAATCTAACCACTTGATCAATTAAACCTTTCTCAGAGCATACCTCGGAGGCTTCAATTTGAAATAATTATTCACTAAATTGCTTTTTCATTGGTGATGGAAAATTTTCTTCAGATTCATGAGTGTTGGACCAATCAAAGTGATCATCGAATCAAAAAATTCAATTTTCCTTCTATCCTCTTTTCATTTTTCATGAGTGAATTCTATTCGCTTCTTGCTCTTCCCACTCGATATTCTGGCAGCAATATTTGGCCAGCACCATATCTATCATGTCCATTTATGCATTCAAACATTGAGATGTTTGAGTAGAAGTCAGATTGCCATTTCTAAGGAGAAGTGTATTGGAATATGATTTCGAGTTAAATTCTCTCAGGCATTTTCAGCTGTGGAGTGCATGATGAACTTTATTTCTAAACATCTTGTTTTAATTTGTTTGAGAAAAAATCGAAATTTTCTCAGAAATCACACCTCAGAGATTTGGTCCATTATAATTCTGTATGCTCTTGGACTTTAGGAAAGTATTCCACTAGTAGCCCGAATAATGGTTGACTTTCTCCTCTTAGGATCTTAGGAGAATATCTTTTTCATATTAACTTACATTAATGGAAAAAAGAAGAAAGAGTCTTAAATTTTTGTTCAGAGTTTTGGTCAGATTGAAACTGTAATAAGAACTCTCCGGAGATTTACTCCAGAAGCTTGGATAGTTTTCAATTCGTTGACCTGAATTCAGAATCGAAGAGAAATTTTCTTCGCAAAGCAATTTGAGCAGTATTAATATTAAATGAAGTCTATCCCAAAATATCCTGGAAGAATTGGATTGCCAGGTGGGATTGCGACGATTCATTCAAGATTTCATGAGTTCATATTCAGTCAATTTCATGATTTTTTCATATAAGTATATCTATGGTATATATTTTCTTGAATTTTAAAACTATTTCAATGTGTAGGTGTGTGTGTTCATCTCGATTATTCCTTTCCTCAGAACCCAACCGATTCAATTCCAATATTCATTTCCATGAATTGTAAATGTTTTGTGTTGGCTCGAGAATGGAAAGTATTCTCAGAACTCACTTTCTGTAAGCACTGGGCTGAGCTATCAATGAATTTCAATATGTCTGCAAAAGATCAACTTCTATATCATCAGAAAACTCACTCCTCATTCCACATTCTACATTCTATTCTCTAGTATCTGTTTCTCGAAAAGTCATGAAGTCCGTTTATTGATGTGGTCAGTGACTGGTTAGCCAGTCAGATAGGAATCAGCAATAAATCATGGTTTTTGAGGAAATGTTAACCTCACACACATGATCTTCCGATACAATGGAATAATATTTTGACAGCTATGAATAAAATAGTAGACTTATAATAGATTAATATTAATATATCTGTTAGCTGCTAAAAATGGAATTCATATACACGTACTTAAGCTTTCCCAGATATTCCATTCTCTCTCTCCTCCCATCTATGTCACACATGTGTCACATATGGTTGTGAAATAAATGATAGATCATATTGGAATCAGTTAGTAAATCTTATTAATTATGGAGGGCTCTTGTTTCTACTCTTTATCAAATTCAAATTTATCCTTTCATCTATTCGCATTATTATAATAGAAGAATTCGCTCTATGCTCATGCATCAATTCATTCCCAAACCATCCCACTCCTACCAAAAAATTTACCTATTTTACACCAAAGTGGATACTATTAATGAATAAATGAATCTGAAGATAGGATTTCTCTCTCTCTCTCTCTCTCTCTCTCTCTCTCTTTCAGTATTAACATTACTACCTCTGACATCAGTAGCCATTTAAGGTCCCACAATTCATCTTATCCAACTTGTATTACGCTTGTAGACATTTTCATTCATACAAAATTTGTATGTTCACATATCAAAATGAATTACATTATTTTATTCATCCATCTACAATAATTGATAAAGGACACTTCCGCTCTGTACTTTTGATCATTCATTACGGTACCATGGCTGGATTAGGGTTAATTATAAGTTCATTCTGTTGAGTTCACCCACCGATGGGTTCGATTCACCGATTTATGTATAAACTTGGGGTGTTGATCATAATCGTACTAATATTAATTAACAGTGTCGTTCCAATACATTAATTTTATTGATGCAAAGAATATTTCAACCTATACAGGTCTTGTATCCTGAGGTCGGATGATATTGAGGAAGTTTGTCCCGTTTCTCATATCAAATATCTGTCAATTCACGGGATATATGAATTGTTGATCTTATTTGCCAGCTTATTCTCAGTCTTTGATCCTAGAAGGGTCAATTCTCTCTGAATCTCGATTCCGAAACGTTTGTCTACAAATTTTGGTCATTGGTGGAGATGTCCATGAGAATGCCTGGTTAGAATACAGTAATAATGATATGGTACGATTTCGAGGGACTGGCTATAACTACTTAAGATGATAAGTGTAAGGAATTCTTGCTATCAACACCATGAGCCCCAATTCTATTGAGTTATTGGATTATTCCCAACGAAATGGACCAATAAATAAACTTACCAACAAGAGAACTTTTCAACTTTGGCGAAAGAATAGACACTTCCCCTTAGTCGCTCAATACACTATTCGTTTACCCTGTCAAAGAATCTCGCTGCTTGACCAGGTAGCTAGGGTATATGAAGAAAATTCTATGGATTCTGATGATACTACACTGAATAGTCTCTGGTGAATTTGTTCTGCGAACGAGATCAATATTCTCTACCTACTTAACTTCTCTGAGATCCGATTGATCCATGTTTATGTGTTCACATGAAAGCAAATTATTATTATTTTTTTCTTCTCATCCAATAATCTGCTCATCATGTGTCCGGAAGCTATAAAATTTTGATATCAACAGCTAGCCGGCAGTAATAATACGCAAAAATCCATGAACTCTACGTCGCTGTCATACTAGGAATAGAATCACTCGTTTCTATTAGGGAATTTCAGGAGAAAGTTCTCTTTTCAGAGCAGACAAAATTGTAAAACAAAAGATTTATTTGCATTCTATTGTAAAGCACTAACAACTCGAGAAAAGCGATTTTTTTGATCACATCAATTGAGAGAAAGATGGTATCAAAATAGAAGGACTAAATTTGAATCGAGTAGATCATTATATGGATGTAAAAAACTGAATCAAAATCTGCTCTGGAGGAAGATTCACCAGACTCTGGATGAGAGCATACATTTTTCAAACCATCAGTTTAGAGTGCATCGAGAACTCATCCACATAGTTCATGTAGTAACTATGGATTTATTTGAAATTTCTAGATTTCTGGAGACTTTTCATCATTGAGAGATGGCACAAATTTTCCAAAAAAGCAGGGAAAAGGAGTTCAAGCACCATAATTTCATTGAGTTTTTTGCTATGCTTTTCAATTAGCTGTGGAATATCGAAGAAGTTTGTAAGACTTTGTGGACATATTTTCGAGGAGGCATGAAACTTTCACTCCATATTCCCCTCTTCAACTCTAAAAACCGATGAGTACAGGTAGCAAAAGTTTTGATGCTCAAAAGATGATTAGATTAATCATAACATCTTATACAGTCCTATTTTTACAGCGAATATAAGAGAAGTTCATGACTTCCTGAAACTTTTCAAGTGTATTCTGAAGCGGCCTTAAAATAGCGAAAAATTTTTGATATTTTGATTTCTATCAATTGATTCCAATTTTGATTCTATTCGAATTGATGTCGAGGGTAATGAAATGTAGAAGAAAAAATTCTTCTATTCATTCGTCTATAATCAGAACACTCTACCCCATATCCACTCTGAATGAAACAAAATTCTCCTCACCTTAGTGTTCGTTACCTTGCTGAACTTATTTCACCTGGGCTTGAGGCTATTTGGAATATTTCAGACGATAGTCATCACATGTTCTTGTCTGGAACATTATGGGTAGACAATTCTGGTGAAAAATGGGAAAAACTGGAAGGTGAATATAAATTCTGTATCTGTCTAGATTCATCATGTAGATGGCCTTTTAAATGAAGACTGTTCAGCAGCAAACAAATTTGCTAGACTTGACTGAAATCTCAAATATCTCAGAATAAAATAGTTGAGATGAAGGGCAATTTGACTGACACATAGTTTAATCAAGAAAATCACTACCAATAGATCAACTTCTGTTCGTTTTATTCAATTTACAATCAAAACGAGCCCCCTCACTGTGGGGCATTCAGCATATAATACCGCTATTCAGTAAATTTCACTAAAAAGAAGTTTAACATACGAAAATTAAGCTATAAGCATTGAAATAAGACACATTTGTGTTCAGGGGACAATTCAAGGCAAATGTGTAGGAGTGAATCGATTTAGCCTCTGGGTAGAATTCTGCTCTTATAGAAATTTGTGAATTTTTCAATAGATTAGAGTTGAATTATTTGCTCTTTGATGGCTCTTTGTTGTCATTTATTCAGTTTTTGCTCATATTTGATTGGAGTTTTATGAGAGAAATGGCTAAAATATTCAAATTAGTGCATATAATTCTTGTACAATAGCTAGAGAACGATAGATAATGTATTCCAGAGCTCAAAATTGCTCATTTTTCTTCAAAAAAGTGGAACATTCATTTGAAAAATAGTTAGATCCATTTGATCAGCTGCCTCTATCAATTCTATCAAGTGAGTCTCTCAAAACAAAGCTAATGTTTGGGGCTAGATGTGAGGCTAGGAAATGATCAGGTTTGAATTGATCTGAAAATTGGATGATTTGAAGTTTTTTCTAGAGATTACCCATGATTTCTTACAATTCGTTTGCAATACTCAGTGAAGTTCAGATTTTGATTAAGTTTTGCGTGAAAAAAACTCGGAGAATGCACCTCAGGACATTGAAATTCAGGGGCAATATTCCATTGATTCTCTTTGGAGAAACTTCTGTTATTTGAGTAAATTGTATCAAAAATTGCAAGAGTTTGGTTCTCCGATACAATTTTAGCCGTTAGGAATGTCAAATTCATTGGACAGACTGGAAAACGATGAGAAATATTAGACAGCTTTGTTTTTCAGACCTTATTCTTCTTGACATTCGTTTTTCAGCCTGGTTTGATTGAAAAACGGTTTTCGAAGCTAAGCGAACCCGTTCTGAGGTTTTTTATGAGTTGTGATACAAATTGAGATAGAAAATCTCTATCACAAGACATTTTTATCAAAGTTTGCCCAGTAGTTCATAGAATTTGAGTTTATCTTATAAATTTCAATTTTTGATTTTCACAAGCAATCTCCTTAGGCACTGAACTCATCATGGTAGAGCCATCAGTTGAATTCAGATGGCTGTGAACTCAAGTTTTCTCTACTAATCAAGCTAAATTTGGTTGCAAAATTTTTGTCCTATCCAGGCAACCATAGAGAATTTCTCCAAGCTAAGATAAATCTTATTTAAGCAGTTGATTGCTCATCAACCAAGTGAACTTTGAATATCTCCCAACAACTTCTAAGTTCTTAACTGAAATGGCCAGTACTGTTTTGGTACTCGATGTCAGTTTTCGAGAAGAGGAACATTGTTTTTCTTGTTCCAGATTTGAAATTTGATGCTTTAAAACTCTCAGTTTGGGTTCCTGGAATAGATCAACTTTGGCAGTTCTCAAAATTTCGATTTCACATTTGACTTTCAGAGTATAATGTATCCTATATCCTTCCAAATATCACATGAGGCTAGACTCCATTGGGAGATATCTCTAACAAATTCATTAAAAATAAGAAAATGTGAGTTTCCTGGATGAACAAATCTCAATGTCTCAATGTTTGAACATGAGGGATACCAATTTCCATGATAGATAAAAGACACATTAGCATGCATCCTAGATTTCGAAAGATGAGGAGAAATCCTTGTTCTAGGCTAGACTATCGTCAGTTTTTGTGGGAATATTTTGGATTGCTATCCATTTACACACAGAGATGAGACATGGTCAGTGACATGAGAATATGATGATTCAAATGGGAATAAAATATTGTCCTGTCTATGTTTACTCAAAGAAATGATTGCAAAATAACGGTAAAACGAAATCCTGAACGTAAAGTGCTTGTGTCATTCTAGAATTCTCACCCAAAAAATTAGTTTTCCGAAGTGATGTTACTTACATTTAGTCTATTTCTGTGCAAAAATTCTTTTTCGGAGAAGGAATATGATCAAATGTCAAGAATTTTGCCACAAAATAGCTGAAGCTCAGATTCATGTACACAAAAGAAGTCATCGTTCTAAATGGATTTTTCCCCTTCAGATAAAAGAGTGAATTACACTAACTAGCCTACCAAATTAGGGTCTTACTTTTGATCCTCTTACAAATTGAATCTTTTCATCAGGAATTAGCTCTCTCTCTCTCTCTCTCTCTCTCTCTCTCTCTCTCTCTCTCTCTCTCTCTCTCTCTCTCTCTCTCTCTTGTTTTCTCATTTCCCTCCTTTATTATCATCAAAGTTATCGGAGAATTCCTCAATCTAGTGCTGAAAATCCTATCGATAGGTTTATCAGTTCCATTACTACATCAATACAAAGTGTCCTTACTGATTACGCAATTGTGTTCAATGTCATCAGAACTCTCTCCTCTTTTTAGCCATAATATGAAGCAAAAGAGATGATCTTAGGTGCATGATTGCCATTTAGGTTGATAATTCTTTCCCTTTTCTTCTAAAAAGATCTCAAAAGACTCTGATTATAGCTTTGCATGAGAGTTAAGAATCTTCTATTGAAAACTTGCCTCAATCAACAAATTATTCGAATATAGGTTATTTGCATTCTTTTCTCCGTTTTTCCATAGGTTATCAAGAATAAAACAGCGTTTTGTCCCAACTTACACCATCATCATCATCGTGAACTTTTATCATTCATCTCTCTAGCATTTACACCTAGTATTCAAGCATTCACATACATACATATATTCATATACATATAGAGGAGAAAATGTCCATAGAAAAAAGCATCCATAATCAAAATGTGATCCATTCATATAAAAGGTGGGAAGAATCATCTTCATCATGTAATCGGTGTTATAGTCCCATATCTGTGTTCTCAGTATCAATTCTATCGCAAATAATCTTGTTAATTTGTATTACATTACCCTGTTCGGAGAGTCATGCACCTCTTCATCATGTATATTATGGCCATCGAAATGTCAATAGCAACACCAACAACAACAATCAAGGTGGAAATGCAAATGTAGCGGCCATCATTGCGGCTGCAAATTTGAATGGACATCATCATCGATCATCATCAATTCCATTTTCTTTTCATTCATCATCATATCCAATTTCTCGCACATCTGGTGATATACTTATGAATAGTTTGAACAGTATTGATCGTGGTTTCACTCCATCATGTCCAAAATTAAGATCACTATGGCTAGAATCTATCAATATTATGGAAAATATTCCACTCGCTGATTCTTTAGTCAAAAGTATGATCAAAAATAATCCTCTTCTGATGGACATAATTTTAGAACGTTTAGAGCAACAGGCAGCTGATCGTGAAAAAGAGAATACTGGACGTATTGTGATGCAGAGTCCAGACGAAGACATCGAATCTAGTAGCTATTGGGATCTGAGTAATTCTCGTCCAGACAATACTCATCGCCGAGAGTCTTCATCATCTTCTTCCTCTCCAACGAATAATATTCCTGGTGACTTTGTGGAATTCCCTCTGCCTAGTAATTCGATTGGTGGAGTCTTCGGAAAGGTTTTGACAAGTCCAGATCAATCGGATAAACAGCAATCAAATGGTATATCTTCATCATCATTTTTATCCAAATCTTCGGGTTCTTCATCATCTCCATCTTCCTCATCATCTTCCTCTTCCTCACATTCACCCAAACACACTCGGATTTTGGGTGATTTTGGAAATGTTGTCGCTGATCAAAGCAATGAGATTCCTCGCATAGGTGATATTGGCTCATCCAAGAAAGATGAATTCCAGGGCACATGGCATGATGCTCCGATTGATCTGAAGACTACTAACTAACGATGATGATCAGCGATTCAGACACAGACATATGAAAGAGAAGTCACACATTTTCCATTGGAAAAATGAGAGAGAATAAATCTTCTCTCTGTTTCAACACTTAACTATTCTGTTTCCCTCCTCCTACTACTCTCTCTCTCTCTCTCTCTCTCTCTCTCTCTCTCTCTCTCTCTCTCTCTCCCTCTCTCTCTCTCTCTCTCTCTATCTATCTATCTATCTATCTATCTATCTATCTATCTTCCTCTCTCTCTTCCTCTCTCTCTCCTTCTCTCTCTCTCATGCCAAAAATGTTTCCCACATCCTGTGGTGATTGACTATTCTCGATTGTCTTGTTTTCTAGCGGAACTCAATTTTCGTATCATTTTGGGTTGATTTTGACAGAAATCTCACATTTTTCTTTTTTTTCCTCTTCATCTCCATTCACCCACCCACAATTGCATTTTTCCACCCTCTTACACCGTAACCTCTTGACTTTAATGTGTACTTTTCGCCATCCTCGAACGGATTTTCAAGATTATCTGTCAACTGGTTCAATCAACATCATCATGTTCTTTACAAGATTCCCTAATTAAAGTGACAATTTATATGACATGAGTTTTCGATGGAGCGACAGAGAAAGAGAAGGAGGAATGATGCGAGAGAGCAACAAATTCCTTTCCATGCTTTTATTGCCACTATATTCCTCCCACTTGAAATTCTTTCAACTATTCCTCTCTCTCTCTCTCTCTCTCTCTCTCTCTCTCTCTCTCTCTCTCTCTCTCTCTCTCTCTTTCTCTCTCTCTCTGTGTAATTCTTTCATCCTCCTTCTCATCCTTTTGCTACAGAGGTGAGGTCATGGCTCACCTAGTAGAACAAGGGGAAGAGGAATAGAAAGCAAAAAACGCATTTTCCTCTCATTGTTATCATCTTGTCAATGGCATCATGTAGAAACTTGATTAAAGGCATGTTTTGCGGTGTAGATTACCAGAATCAATGTCTAAACGACTAGTTTTCTTTTCAACTTGCCGCTCTACACTACTGTACTTATCATCCTCTACTGTTAACTAATATTTGCCTTGTTTGGCGATCTGCAAATCATTCGAATACAATTCTCGTTGAATGAGTGAATAGTTGAAGAGAGAGAGAGAGAGAGAGAGAGAGAGAGAGAGAGAGAGAGAGAAAACTTCATCAATATATTCTGACTAATAACTGGCAATTCGTTAAAGATTGGGCAACCAGTGAAATGAAGAGTGAAGAAAAGTAAATAATTCAACGAGTTCTGAGTAAGCGGGATAGATAATCATGTGTTCACTGACAAGGAGGTCAAATTCAACATAACAATTGGAAATAATGGGAATAGAGTTAATTAGTTGATACAAGAGTGATCGAATGTTAATCAGACTCATGTTTTACAGAGGTCAACACTAAAGTTCAATATGATAGTGATTTTCTGATCCACACAAGATCAATTCTGTTTCGATTCACCACATTTCAGGCTATGGAAATGAATGGGTGACAAATTGCCTTCAAGATCCAGAATTGCCATCAAATAGCCTGAGGTTTTTGTATACTCGATGATATTAACTAATAATGACATTGGGATGAGTGAATAGTAAAATCATGGTACATTAATGTGTATATGCTCGTGTGAATCTGAATTGAAAAGCTTTGAATGATTAGCATCAGGAGTGGAAACAAGATTGACATCTGTATTGAGAATAATATGGATGCCCTCAATTCTTGCATTAGAGTATTACAGTTAATCTAGTGATTAACATTTTCTAATAAGTTCATTTCGATTTCCTCTTCCGTTTCAAGAAATATTGACATGATAAGATATTCTTCAGGAGAGTATCATTTGTATTTCTTTTCAACTTCAGTTTTATACTATCTATCAGCATTTCATGACCGAAACATGATCGGTTTCAAAAGTCAGACTAAAATATAGACCATGGATGAGCACCTCTTACGTCTGGTGACATTTTCGTGCATATGATGATGAATAAGCTAGGTTGTAGAGAGAAGAAAAAATTCTTGTTTGACTTCTGAGCATTCCCAGGAAGTTTAGAAAAAAATCCCCAAATTCAAGTGTGTCGAGAAAAAATTATACCTTCTTTTTTGCTGCGAATATGTATAAGCATATAAAGCTCGGCGAAGAGTTATTATTATAGCTGAAGATGAGAAAGGCACACATATTTACTATGATTCCATAGCATATACTATGGAAAGAGAAGAGGAATATTTTTTCGATTCCACAATGTTCTCTTCTTGAAAAACTCTCGAAGGTACAATTCATGAATCTTTGACGCCAAATGAATTGAGATACTCCATTCAATCTGAACCCGATTGATGGGTAGAGAGTCTAGAGAGAGAGAGAGAGAGAGAGAGAGAGAGAGAGAGAGAGAGAGAGAGAGAGAGAGAGAGAGAGAGAGAGAGAGACTATAACCTGGAGGAAATGTATTTTCTAGCTCATAAAACTCCTCATCAGTCCAACAGCTGAACTCATCTAGAACCCACATGAATATATACACAAAAGAATCAACATGAAAGATATGAATGATTCAGAGCGAAAAAATTGGTTCCACTGAATCGAACACACACATACACATACACATACTCACAGATACACTCGAGAACAGAAGTTCAGGACAGAGAGAATGGGACATAAAAGAATGAGATTGAAAAAGAGTGGAAGGTAAAGAGAGAATCGAACAGTTGATCTAATGAAATCTCATGGAACAAATGAGGCGTCCTAATGTATTCATCGATTGCTCATTAGGAATTGACTATTTCACACAGATAGGCAATGACCACTTCACTCGTGAAGGAGAGAGAGAAAGATAGTTAGATAGTTCGATATAAAGTGAGATTGGAATGGGGAAGAATATTTGGAAGTGACCAAAGATTGATGGTGACGTCGATGACCACCGAAAATAGATGACCTCCAGCATCAAAGGCAGCCAGTTTTATTATCGAGCATGTATCACACGCGCCAATCATTTTCTCTCTCTCTCTCTCTATCTCCAGAGGCACTCAAGATGCTACTAGATTAGTGTTCCTCAGAAGGGTTAACTCAACTTGATGGATTTGATGCAAATTGTTTTGGAATAATTAGTGAAGACAAAATCAGCTCTGATTGGGAAGCGTTGAGAGCACAAGATAAGAGAGATATATAACTTTCCGAGAATAGCTTCCAGTTTCTCGAGAGAATTGATTGAATTCCTTTGAGGTGAGCCCACCAATTTGGAAACAATTCTCGATATAAGATTGTTTCTTGCCAACAATGAGATCAGCTGTTCACACTTTCAGCTATCAAGTGGTTCCATTAGTTCGATAAATTGATTAGCGCAAAGATTTGATCAAATTATATAAATCTCAATTTTGATTGTTTCCAATCAACAATGGCTTCTTTTTCAACACTTGTTCTCATTCATGAACTGAATTAGCCTTAAAGGCTCACAAGTACATTCATGTACCTCTAAAAAAGGAAGAAGCAAAGTTGGCATAAACTGATTTGGAGTAATACAGTTCCATTGAGACAACTTACGGGACTCGGAAGATTCCGAAAAATAATACGATTAACTTCAAAAGCTCATTTGAATGAGGCGTTCATGATGTGTATAGCACTCAATCTGATCTTGATTTTGTTTCAATTTCAGTCAACTTTTTTTCATCTTAAGCCTACAATTTTTTGAATCACCTCGTTTTTTCTTTTTCTTTAGTCCAACAATTAAGTGTATTGACAAAATAAATGATTGAATCAAGTGCAAGATATCCCCCCAAAAAAGAGCACAATAGCTCAGAAAGTGATGAAATTGGAATTGAAACCAATTCTAACTGTTTTTTCTCTACCATCGATAACTGCATCAGTACAAAGTTCATTAATTGATATCTATAAGTGGCTTATTCATTATCATGGATTTAACTGACTAAAATCAATCTCTTAGTTTATCAACTAACAACTTTATCAACTTAAAATGGCTAAATGAGAAGACAATAGATTCACAAGAAGAAAGATACAAAAAATCTTCTCTCTTTCTCTCTCCCAGCTTAATTTTCAATCTTATTCTTCCAATAACAATGAATACAATTTATTGCCTAAGTACATAACGGTTTTATCCCCAATAAATTTCATCACTGATAAATACACTTTGATCGAAAATTATTGTATATATCTGACAATTCACATATCAAATATAATCATGTCAATAGCTCCACCTTTCCCTATCGATTTGATTGAAAAAAAAACTTTTTTAAACACTCATTCGTTAGTATGACTAATGGTCGGAGGTCTTCAAAAGAATAACAGCAACAGAATCGAATTAGTGAGCCTTACAAGTTTCGATTTTCAGAACATATATAAGATGGATGATAAAATTGTAAGAGTGTCACTCAGCTACTTAACAGATTAAAATCAAAGTGTGTATATATTTTGCTTAAACATTTCCCCTCAATCGCAATCAGCAACAAGTAAATAATCTTTCATCAATTTTTTGATAAACATTTTAGAGAAACATTCTAATAAGAATACATATTAGTCTCTGTGTGTGTGTGGGTGTTCAATTATATTAATCTATATAAGTGAAACTTTGTATCACCCAATTTTTAATACACATATCCAAATCAAGTGAATCAAATTTCGGATTATCATCATGCGTTTAGCAGTCATTCTTATTCTTGTAATTCTTTTGATCAACATTGTGATTGCCCATAAGCATTGTAAGTGTAAAAAGGAGAAAAAAGGAAAAAAAGTATATCATCACCATGAGGTAAGTGATCCCGTTTAGGAAGCTTCCCACCTCGTTCTGCCAATCCTACTTCAATCTATATTGATCATCTGTATAAATAATATCATCTGGCATGTGGAAAAGAACTATTATAGCAATAGATTATTGATAGCAAAGATGTCGAAGAATTCATATTGGTACACGTGAAAGTGAAATGGATTTTTTTTATTCTTCTTTAAAACTTCAATCAATGAGGCAAAAAAACGATCATTTCCGACAGACTGATGAATTTTGTGTCCTAAAATCTCATGAATACAGTAAACAACAGCAAGTTGATCAAGTGATAAATTGATCAAATTGTACTGATTTTTCCTGTGCATGTACGCTACACCCTCAGACATAATAGTGATCTGTTGTCAGTCTGAACTCTTCAAAACTCCAAGAATAGGATGTATTGTGACTGGAATCGAGAGAGAAAAATATTGATCAAATTATATGGTCACATATTTCACATGGGTGTTAATTTGAAATTCCATCGATGACGCAAGATTATATCGAGATTTTTGATAGATTTTTCACCATACTCAAATGAGTGGGTGATCACACAAAGTACTGGACATTTTGTGCAACCACTTTCGATTCAGGCAAACCTCTATCATGATAGGAATGTGTGTAGATGACAAAACTCTAGCAAGAGAGAGAAAGAGAGAGAGAGAGAGAGAGAGAGAGAGAGAGAGAGAGAGAGAGAG
>QZCP01000837.1:132912-156790 GCA_003956705.1 Brevipalpus yothersi
CAAAAAACGATCAAGAATACCAAAATATTTTATCAATTTCATCGTTCACACTCAATCGATTGTTTGGCCATAACAGAAAGAAAGAAAGAAAGAGAGAGAGAGAGAGAGAGAGAGAGAGAGAGAGAGAGAGAGAGAGAGAGAGAGAGAGAGAGTAAAAAAGTGAGCAGCAAAAGTATCAGCCTGAATCGTTCAATATATATATCTCTGGTGTCCACACTTGGTGTGGCCATCCTTTTTTTTGTCTCACTCACACCCTCAAATTACTCTCACTTGACTTACGATCGATATGAGAAAATAAGGATCAATTCATTTCTAGATCCATACACACAAATACTCTTACTATTCCCACTTCCGGTCGGATCGATGACATCCAAAACATGACAGTTAGTAGCACTGAAGTGTTTTTGTGTGTACATGTGAGAGAAGAAACACCAAATGTGATCAATAGGTGAATACAAGTTGACCTACCTATTGAAGCCCTGATAATAGTGAAAGTCGGTGCTCAATCAGGATGAAAGGAAAAAGATATAAAAGAGCTAAATAAGAGAATCAATGATCGAAGTGGATGTGGTAAATCGTTTTGAGAGAGAGAGAAAGCAAAAATATTGCTACGAGAAGTAAAAGTGTTATTTGTTCACAGTTTGGTCCCTCATAGTTTGATCATTTATGATATACACGAGATATTATTCATTTTGCCCCATTTTTATAGGTTCCACATTCTTTCACATGTCCAATATCACATTGTAGAGTTTGTGTGTGTGTGTGGAGTTGTGTGAAAGATGATCATGATGATGAATAGGAAATCAGAATATAACTCATATACTTATATTCATGCTAACCAATGGGTGAAAAAGGGGGCCAGTGAAAGGAAGTATGTATAAAGACAATCCTCTGACAGTGATTTGTTTCGATTCAATGATTTGGTGAATGTAAATTAAGTTGAAAGTCCCAAAATTTGAATGAATCAAGCATAGTAGAAATCATGAAGCGAAAATTAATGGATATTCATGAATGAGTATAAAAATGAATGAGCTCAAATGCATGTGTGTAAGTGTGTGTGTATGCGTTTCCAATATTTTGAAGCGAATCTATTTTTATCAGAATAATAATATATATACTTTGTCAATTTTATCTCTCTCTTTCTCTCTCTCTCTCTTTTTGGTCTATAGTTTCTAAGAAAGATATGTGTGAATGAAACAGGTGGAAATATTTAAGCTAACCGAAAATTGACAAGCTAATAAGTTATATAAGATGATTTCTTAACTGTATACGATAATCTTGTTATGATTGAGCAGATTGATCTATATGTATTTGGAACTTTAATATTAAGAACTTCCGCCAGCATCAATTGATGATTCGACAGTGTGGAAAATAAATTATCATGCATGAATGAGTAGAGAAAGTAGTTCATTGCATCACACACACACACACTTATATGTAAGATATCGGAGTTATGCAAGATGTAACTTTGCCAATGAATATTCATCTCTCATCATCTTTCTCTTTTCCTTTTCTTGTTTCATCTTATTTTGATGATGAGAAAATTGACTCAAAAGTTCATACAACTTCCCTTCAGACTTCTTAGGCTTCTTGACTTCAGTAGGTCAACGGTGGACCTTTCTCAATATCATTTTACTTACACTACCACAGACTATACCAAACATATATAGTTTCATCATGAAAATTATTTCTGGTCAAGATTCTATTTATAGAAATCAGATGAAATTAAGTATTGAGCTTTGATAAGGAACTAATCCACTTTTTGGTGTGTACACACACACGTGTATTCACATAATTCATGCTGATAATGGCCATGTCGATTGGAGCTGTGAAAAAAAATTATCTCTTCTCACCAAATATATGAACGCAAAAGAAGTGACCAAAGAAAAAATCATACCGAACTTAAGCAAGGCATTCACACAAGCATCCAGAGCAATATGAAACTCGACATCTCGAAAGCTATCCATGATATTTCCAGCAACATGATGCTGAGAATATCCTATTTTTATCTCCATCCTCTCTCTCTCTCTCTCTCTCTCTCTCTCTCTCTCTCTCTCTCTCTCTCTCTCTCTCTCTCTCTCTCTTCCCTAATAAATCTAACTCTACAGCTTGGCCATATTTTTTGTCTTTTAATCGGTGTCTTTACTCTCTCATCTTACATCTTTTTTTCCAGCATCATGGAATGCATCACCATCACCACCACAAAGTAAGTAGATACCGTGACCAGATGATGAAACAGAATGTTTAGTCACTTTTTCATTCTCTTCGTAAATCTTCTCTTTCTTTTCAACAACATCTTTTGGCATTCAAATTTGGAACGATTTTTTTTCTCACTTGAAACCAAATTTTTTTATTCCTATTTTTTCTTCTCTATCTTTCCCATCTTCTCCAGCATGGACATGATCACGGACACCATGGATGGGGTCACCATCATGGATGGTAAGTTTGTTTAGTCCACTTTTTGCTTCTGTTGAGAGGCGTATTTCTCAATCATCTTGAACTTCACTCGATTTGGTATCTATTCCTTTTCAATATATATACATATATACACATATATTATATATTCAATGTTTACTCTTATTTCTCTTTTTCCGTTGCTCCAGGGGACATCACTGGCCTCACCACGATATGCATGGACATGGATGGCATTTTTGATGAGATTAACTTTTCCCATGTGAGATAAACAAGATACATTCGACTGGATAGTGTGGCAGTATTGGTCAGAATATTCAAATATTGTACAAAAATTTTGCTTTTTCAATTGGGGAGAGAAAAAAAAATGTCAGTAAATGTCCATCAATAGTGGATTAATAGATAAATTTTTGAGAAGTTCATCCGCCCATCAGTCACATTTTTTTTGGAATGAATACTGGTAGATCTCATCACTATTCAACCACTGTCTAGCACAATGAAATAATTTCCTATTTAATCACAATTTTTTGACTGGCTGACCAGTATTGAAACAATCAGTAATTGATGATTCAAGCCAATTAATTGAATATTGGTGCATAATTTATCAAACCGTTAGGAAAACATGTTTTTGGTGATTCCGTTTCCTGTTTCGAAACCTTTCATTTATATCCAATTTTGTGACGAGAAAAAAATATGAATAAAAATGATAAAAAGAGACAAAGAAATAATGGGTAAAATTATTTCTTTCCATGCCATCTAATTTTTAGCTCTAATCAACTGGAATCTTCTGTAAATTCTCAGAGAGAAAAGCCTCGATCAAAAATTGACGAGTGACTCATTACAAGATTAAAAGAGGAGCAATACAATTTCAGGAATTCAAATGCTCACCAACACAAACTGTATTGTTGCTAACTCTTACACAGAATCGAGTGATTATTCAGACCGTCAAGCTCTCAGAATAATGAAAAAAAAACAAGCTCATGTAGCATTTGACCAGTAAAGCTCACTAAACTTCGACTGATAAAGTAAAAAAAGACACTCATGTACTTCTCTACTAGGATTACTGTAAAACATTACAAATGATTCATCTAATGGAGTGCTCATGGTTTGAAATGAAATCTCTCATTCTTCCTCTTTCTCTCACTTTCAACCCTGCAATCAGCTTAGTATTTTAGAAAAGCAATGGAAAATCAAAAGTGTCTTTTTTTCCTACTTTTTCCGACTCTAATTGACTCCAAGTGATACCAGAATGATGGAAAAGGCTGTAAAGTTCTCTACAATATTAATGGTTTTAGGCTTTGTCTGGGCTAGATGTCGAGTAATCCGTTGATGACCTCGAGTCTTTCAAAATTCCACAGTTTCATTTACTTTTTATCAATTTTGATCGATTCCTCTTCGATGAATTTTTCATTGATCAAAAGCGGTAATCTGCAAAATTTTCTGTCCTTTGGCGTTAGTCTCCTTCACAAAAAAATTAGCTATGAAGGGTTTAATGTGTGTTTATTAACTTGAATATAGCTCACAATTGTCAACAGGCTTATTCCTATGTAGAAATTTGAGAAAAAACTAGAAGAAAAGCATGAAATAACGATCGTGGCAACTGTACATTACATGTTTTTATTGGCATAAGTAGTTTCATTATTATACAGATTAGCCGACCATTGACTATGATTAACTACTAAAGTGACTAACTGACAGTTAATAGTGTCTTAAAGCATTTTTTTGTGATCAGTAATTATTAAATTTCATAAGACTTGACATTTTAAAAATTCTTCCAAACTTCAATTTTAGCTTCAAATTTATGTGTGTCATAGATTCACCATGATATCATTTCCAAACACTCAATAAAGCAAATGATTCTCTCTGTTCTTGTTATCATCAAACAGATTTTCCATTTGCCATCAAATTCAATCGGAAACAGATGGTAAAACGGAAAAAAGTGATGCGTATTTTATTCCCATCAGTGTGGTACATCTTCATCGACCAACTTTCTACACGACGATGGTATACAACATGAAACAGAATTGGAAGATAATTTTTTGTGCAATATTTTACTTCATATCAAATGAATGTAAGTAAGCTATCGGTCGATAGAATTCAGGAATAACTGTGAATAATTGTGAATTTCGAAAATAGGCAGTGCAATCACTCTTGGCCAAGAGCGAGTCCAAGAGTTGTGTAGGGAGGCCAGAATATTGGAAAAGCACGGTAAAAAGCCAGATGAAATCTTGGAAATTATCATGAGCGATGATTTTATGGGAATTTCTTTACGAGATTCCAAAGATCGGGTACTTATGAAAACACTATTGGAAAAGTTTCTTGAGTAAGAGTTTTTTTCGTAACAAAATTCCATATTTTGACTGAATTTCATCATAATCATTTCAATCTCAAAGGAGTAAAAGGGAAACGACAAAAATGGCAAATTTTGATGGCTCTGGAGGACTTGTGATCAAAGAGAAAGTTAAAAATAAGAAAGGTTCAAGATCCGATATAGTTAACTTTTTCGGAATGGATTCTGGTCAAATTCAATCAAATGGTGGAATCCAAGAGGTTCAAAGTGATGACAAAGTATTCAATTCAAAACTTTCCAAATCAATAGTCTTAAATTCAGTAAGCACTAAGAAAAGCTCATCAGGAGAAATGTCGAAGAAAAATGAATCAATCCCGGAAACCGACCTGACTCGAGGGGATAGTACAAATGGACTGACCAACAAAGAGAAGGAAACATCCTTCCAAAATCGTATCAAGAAATGTGATTCAATATTTTTGCCTGCTAAAATGCGATCAGATGTACCAGAACAATGGATGGATAGTGTAGCATTCATCGAGAAAATAATCAAATGAGCTGCATCTCTTATCTAATTAAGCTGATCGGAGAATAAAAATGAGTAAGTCAAATAGAAAGAAATAATTGCCCAATGAAAATCTTGAGTTGAAAAGCTGATAAAAATGAATACAAGAATATGGATAATTCTTGCATTACTTAATCATTGATTTTTTTGCTCCATTGATTCTATTATAAGCTATTATTGCTCAGAGAGAAACGCGTAGATGTTTATGGAAAGAGATTCTTCTTCAATATATTAATCAGCCCATATTCACCTAATCTTGTTAATGAATTTCAAAACTTGACCCACTTTTGCGTTACGTAAAGATGATTGACTCCAGCAATACACAAGAGAATTTCTTGTCTTAACTTGAGGAGAAAATATATCAGTAAGGCAGTCTTCACACTGTATAACTACATAAGCAAGTATAAATAATGAGCTTTGTTGATTCAATGGCAAGAAATTATGGAGAAAATATGATTTGGAAAAAAATTGAGAAACATAATCTATTCAGAAAATACAAGGAAGCTATAAAAATATTAATTAATTAAACACTCCTTCTCTTTGGGGAACAATTGTCTCAGAGGGTGATAATAGAGGTGAAGGCAAAGGAGAAGATAACTGGGGAGGAATACCAGGGTAAACGTTTACTTGTGTGAAAGGTCCTATGTTTGGTGTTGTTCCTAGGACCAGATCCTGAGGCTTGCTGGGGATAGGCTGAGATTGTTGTTGGGAATATTGTTTGGCTAAAGAGGGTTGAGGCTGAGAAGGCATAATTTTCTCTTTGAAATTCGGTAAAAAACAATGAATTTTGTCCCATGTGATCGAAGCAAGCTTATTATCGAAACAACTAGTTGTGTCCATGACTAGAAGGAGATTCTTCAATGACTCATGAATCGCCTCTTTAACATCTGGTTGTGTTTCACTTTTCATATACTTGTCCATAAAGTCAAGAATAGTTAACCATAGTGCAGTGAACGTGGGTAACTCTAGGAGTGATTGGAGATGTCGCAAGAAAACTTTGCAAGTGGAATTAATAGCTCGTGTACGGGCTTCATCCAAATCAGTTGGATGAGTGGTATCCACCAGCTCAAGCAGCTTAGCCAACAGTGGAAATAAAACTTTGTTAAAACAGCTTTCCCACTGATGTTTTTCGAGCTTACGCACATCATAGCTGAGTAGAGAGCTATCTAGGATGGTTAAAGATCTGTTACGAACAGATTTTCTATGATCACAACAGAACAAAGATATTCCCTGTAACAGTGGACACCATCTTGTGGACCACTCTGGTGGGCCTTCACTATCCTCCAGTTTCTCAGATATTTTTGTAACATTTGCGATTGCAACATTTGAAACATGGTTATTTGAATGAGAGATATGCATCAAGTCGAGCATCCGATGAGCCCAACTCTCAGGGATGGCAGAATTCGCTGCAAGTTGAATAAGTTGGAAAATATCTACGCTCAGATCTGATTTCTGTATCAAACGTTCTACGAGTCGGTATATAGCAGAATTGTATCTTCCAGCAAAAAATTGACTTTTTCGCGTCATTTCCAAAGATTTGGTCAAGTATCCCGATACATATGGCCAGATAATCGACAATCGATCCCTGAAGAAAAGGGTAAGCAAACAATGGTTAATATATTAGGTAATCAATTTGTAAATTATCCTACCAATTAACGTACCAATTATAAATAGCTATTTTGAGCAACATCTCAAGTCGAAAAGCTTCAACATCATCTCCAACTTCATCCTCCATTTCAAGATCAAGGTTTATCAGAGCCTTCACAAGCTCAGTCAATGAGTCAGGATGGATCTCTTTGGAATACTCTAGAATACTTAGAGGCCTACATGTGTTGACGATCAAGTTCCTTGTCTGAGAGCTACATGAGCATCCTTGCATGTCTCTTGGTATTGAACCACCACAATCATGGGAATCAGGAGGAAAATTTTCTTGAGATGGACCAGCAAAATAGGACACAAATGTTGTCAAAATATTGGATGAACTATCGTATTGGTTACGATTAGATTCCTTCAAGTTTCTATGTCTTTTCAATTTGATTCTCTCATTCTCTTTCATTCCAGGATCTTTTATCTCCAAAAGATCATCTAAATATGTTGCGATAAACCAATCCATGATGATACGAAGTATTTCGATCCATGAACCTCGAATTTCATTGAGGTTCTCTTTGATCATAAAAAACAAGCACTCTGCCGCTATTCTGCTTTTCAAAGGAAGCAATAGATTACCACTACTAGTTGCAAAGGCTTTTGTAAATTTGCATAAACTAATCAAAAGATCATCCAAGTGGCCATATTTGGCACATAGAAAAGCACCAGGAGCGAAACCTTGATTGACGATCTTTCTAGTGAATTTAACATTACGGTTCACATTAACTTTGTCGAAAATGAAAGTAATCGAAGAGAGAATAGGACCCCAAGAGATCAGGAAAGTTGGTTCATTTAACAAGGTCAACTTTAGGACGTTTTCACAATTACGATCTGTTGATTCCTCGAGCCTAAAATTTTTGGAGATCTGTTCAGATCTATCAGGTGAGACCAGCTTGGTGTCCACAGCAAACCAATATGTACCAGAAGCTGTTTCACTTCTCCTCAGGAGACACTTCCAGAGATATTTTTCTCTGACAACTCCTTGATGCTCAAATGGTAGAACTATTTCGTTGGTGTTTATCGCTTGATAAATTTCTTTTAAAAGGTTTCCATCATAATCTTGCCCACCATTCATTCCACGCACATTGCGAATGAATTGCTCACAGGTCATGATTCCAAGATCTTTTTTGGCCGATGGATTGTGCTGATGAGTATTTAACATAATTATAGCATATGCTAAACTGTATGCAGCATCTTCGTTCACAAAAGGACGATTATTAGAATCATGCCAGTGGGAAGAAAACTCCTCCAACACTGGTTCGATAAGACCTGCTTCACCGGGTAGACGAAACGACTCTTGAAACATTCGCAGTGCTTCATCAATTCGTACATCTTTGAAAACGAAACTTTGCACAAAGCCTTTTAGAATGTGTCGATTTTCTTTTCTAGTCAAGAATTCGCCAAGTTGCTTCTTATCTAGTCGCAGGTTATCGTGAATGAATGAGATAATGTCCTGTTCACCAGTGATGAATCCATGATCGTGCAAAAATTTTATTCCTTTCGCAGGTTTGATATTGAATTGCTCACATGCTTTCCAGAGTAGACGCTTGCGATGCTTCAAAGTCTCAATATCACTTATGGTCTTGGGTAGATTCAATAGATTTGCTTTCACTTTCGTTATCACAGGTATGATCCTTGATTGGTTCTGATATTGATTTGTTGTGAAGTTTGATGAGAATTCAATTTTATCTCTAGTATCCTCTCGACTGATAATAGCGATCCCATGCAATTCAGTCTCATCCGCTTCTATCTGTTTTTCAACTTGAAAAGAGCTTGGTCTCACAACACTTGTAGTTCCTAGATCCACTTGTTCAGCAGATGTACAATCATCTTGGTAAACTTTCTCATCTATTTTCATAGTGGCTGATGGTGAATAAATATTTTTCGAGGAATCTTGCTGTAATTTTGTATGTATGAATTGGAGAAACTCATTATCATGATGCTTGAGAACAATTTCCCCTTGAACTTCTACTTTTTGTAAACTTCTCAAAATGACTAGGAGGGTATTGAAAGATGTTCGCTGGATAGCAGTGAATGAACCTTGATTCGATTGTGGTCCAATGTTACCAGAAGCACTACTGTAGGCAGACGAGCAGCTTTTGTACATGAGATGCAATAAATCTTCGTATAAGTTAGATGAGAACGGATCACAGTCATAATTATAAAATATTTCATGACAAAGATAGGGAATATCTTGGAAAAGACTATGTAGATATTTCGATGCCGTTTCACGGTGAGCTGATGGAACAATATCGATATCAATCAGTCCGATTAGTTTCACCAAGAAAGTTTCAAATTGATATTTGAGATGGAAGCGCAGTGGGATGAGCAAATCATATGAAATGGAAATGGCTAAATCGAAATGTTTTGAAGACCTATCATGACTGAGAAACTACATTCAAAATAGGAGAGACAATAACATGATTAGAGATTCTCAGATACACATGGAGGAAAAGAACATGATCTTACCTGGAAAAGATTGAAACATAACTGATCTTTAACAATAGCTAATAGGGATTGTTTGTTTCCAATTTCATGCACAGAAACACTGAATGCAGTTGCCAAAAGCTCTAAGCCTACTTCAGCATGATTCTCCTTGTGATGGCTTTCAGATGTAAGATCAATTAATTTGGTAAGATGAGACAAGATACCATGTATACAAACAAGATCATGACTTCTTGAAGCTGATTTCTTTCCAATTGTTGATGGATGTCGTTTAATTGGAACAGCATCTTCGGTGAATTTTATTCCCTGCTGATTAATAAATTCAGTACTACCAGTATTTTCTATGGTTGAGGTAAGTTTCGGTGATTCTAGAGACTCGGCAACAGGACAACTTCCAGTCCCATCAACGGCGGTGGCCTGTGAAGAAGGATTGGCAGCAACAAGGGAATAAGAACTGGTTGAAGAAGTGATATCAGATGGTGCCGAGGAGACAGGAGTAACCGGAGCAGATTGCACAGACACTTTAGATTTTCGGCTAGCATTGAGAGATAGAAATTTTGATCCTGAATTGATTTTCAAAGCTTCATTACCATATTCCAGAGGAATGTCTTCAAATTCTGCTAGACGGCTGAATAGGGATCGACACATATCTCGTAGAGCTTCTTTAGCATGGAGGCGAAGATGATCACTCAAACGAAGTTCAAATGCAATTTCAAAACATGAATGCATTATACCACACACTGTATCATTGGATATTGATTTGAATCCCCGAATGATCACCTCTTTCATTACGGACAATATTTTGCCCAAAACCATTTCATCATTTTGCGTATGAGTACCAGTAAAACGTGTCCTAAGAACAGATTCGGCAACTATTTGAGCTGAGCCAAAATCTTCAGATGCTGATATGAAGCCACATCTTAAAAATTCTAATAACGATTCCAGTGCAATAGCAGTGATTTGTCCATTGATATCTTTATCCTTAATAATATCACAAAATGGTTTCAAATAGTATATGTCTGTGGCAACGTTTAATGTACGATGAACTTTTTTCTCTAATTTTTTCAATCCCAAATATGCAGCACTTATGGAACTTAAGGCATCACCACCACCACTACCACCGATTGATGTTTCACCTCCTCCTGAAGTATCAGCACACAGTTCATCATCCGAATCATCTTCTTCATTGGATGATACAGCTGATTTTCTCGATTTACCAATCCATAAGCCACTTGCTCCACTGACTCTGCCACTATTACCACCACCACCACTTCCAATTCGAGATGTATATCCGGTAAGATGATACGTATTGGCCAATTGTGTTTCCAAACGTGTTATCTCTCCAATCACCACCCTTTTCGGCGGTTTACCATGAGGATTGATGAGGCCATCAATATAATCATGTCCACGTCCACCAATTAATCTGCCTCTACTTGAGTCCATTGCCGGGTTCATAAACAGCTCACACATATGCACACATACACACAAGTTTAAAATCACTATATATCACACACACTTACTCAACAATACTCTCAAATATGTGTACAATATATTTTCACATTCATATTAGCATCAATTATCAATTAAATGTGTGTGTACATACATATAAATATTATCAACATCAATGAAGAAGATGGAAAAAAAAAGTAGATCAAATCGTTCTCGGGACAAGAATTTAATGCTGACAGACTCACTTGATGTGTCTGTTTACTTTCACCAAGCAAGCACAAACACATTGAACATGCTCACCTTTGCTACTGGCTTACCTTTTGGAAAGCATGTTTGAAAAGTAGTGGAAAGTTGATGAGTTAGTTGTTGTTGATTCACTTTGATTAACACTTGATGATTTAAATTTTATCACCATCATCACCTTTTCTAGTTAATGGTGGAAGGTTTCAGGTTCAGTAGCTGTGGGAGTTGGTGAAGTGTTGCTATTCAATCGGTGAGTATTTTTGAATCTGTTTTGATCCATTGGGAACATGTTTTTAATTGGTGTTGAACTATTTTGATTATTATTTTCATTATTATCATTATCTTGTGTTTGATTGTGATCGTCTTTTTTGGTTAAGACTGAATCTCAGTTCTCAGCTGTGGTGCTGATAAGGCTTGAAATATTTCTCCGAGTATCTTTTGGTGTATTTTAGAGAGTAATATTTGCTCACACGTTCGTTGGATCATCAGAATCAAAATGTGAGTTGAAATCATTTACCAATTTGGAGCATCTTGGACATATATTTATTATCTCACTTACAGGATCAATTGTGGATTATTATTGCCAATTCGACAACCTGTATGGAATCATATGAGACATTTGAATTCTAATGTTTGTCGTGTAGCAAAAGTGCAAAGATCCAAGTATTGTCGAATGTATGATACGGTGTTCACATATGAAGATGGTTCCACGGTTAATATGCGATACAATGAGCCTGTTTCATTAATTAGGTTGCCAATTGTCTATGAAGAGCTGCAGAATGAAGAGGACAAGAAAGAATGGACATTGAGACGGAGAAGAAAAGAATTGTTCACTGTCAAAAAGAACGAAACCAATGTCAAATTTGATAGAATGGCTTATTTGAAACATTTTAAACGCTAGAAATTTGCAACATATTGTAGAGCTAATTGTTACATCCTGTTTACTTTAATTCTAGTCTTCTTTTTGTCTCTAGAGGGAAGGTGACTATCCTTATGATTAACTATTAAAACTGTCTACAAAAGAAAGTTTTTATTCTTGAAACGCGATTCTCAAGAAAACACAAAGAGAGAGCGAATTCAGTGAGAGGGTGAATATGGCGATTGAATCTCCGGTCAGGAAAAATTTATTTCTTAAAAATGAATAGAATTCCATGATTTCTTTGAGGTACACTGGTTACTGTCTCCCTCCTTGACGGTGCAAGAGAACTGACAATAAACATTTTCACTTAAAACAACAGAATGATTCGATTAAACATAGTTGAATCGATTTCGAGATGTTCCATATGTTGGGGGGTAAAATTGGAGATATGATTGTACCCGAGTCGATACAGTAAATATTTATAATATATGAACTGAAATGTTAAATTCATAGGCGATGAATATGAACATTCAGATGTCAACAATAAAAGCAATTCGGCCCAGTTCCGAGATAAAGTGAGAGATGTATTGATCAAAAGATGTTGGCATTAATTTCCATTTCTCTATTTAGTCAGTGCTACTCTTTTTGACAGTAGAGATTTTTGAGAGTTTTCAACTCTTCAATTAAAGCTTTATTCTGATTCTCCAGAACATTTACTCGCTGTTCAAGGCACTTTATGTACTCTTTCTTTTTCCTACGACATTCCTTGGCAGCTTCACTGTAGTAGCAATCAGAGAGAAAAAGAAGAAATTATTATTTTTTCACAAATAAAACAAATTTTTGAATATTTCCTTTCGTTTCATTATCAATTCCAAAAGATGCATTTTTCAACGCTAATTGACCACAAAAGTATATTTATCACGTTTTATTAGGTCGAGAAAGATTCGAATTGATCTAGGACGATCTAAATTGTGAGTATTAAACAGAAACAGACCATTCCAATGTTTTATTCTACCCGGGAAACGATCTTTGAGGGAAAGTTCTCCAGTGTGAGTGTGAAAGAGAGGTATTTCATGGACAGAGAAACGCTATAATGAAGGACAACAAGTAATAGAACTTATCGAGTTGTAGTCCTTGAAAATTGAGGGAGATTCTCAAGAAAGGAGCTGACTCTCATGACTGATAGTAATACGAGCAATGATCAGCAAATATTTGGAATAAGAGGCAAAAAACAACGAGGAAAATGTTTGGTTCACAAAGAGAAAGAGAGAGAGAGAAACCTGCCCAGAACGATTAGAATTGGGAAAACAACACCAAACAAAAAGGAAAAAAGAGTAGATTAAATTCACATACACAAAGCCTCGTAAGATAATCTGACGATGATAATCATGATGTTTGTCAATTGGTTGTGAAATGAAAAAAATATCCTCTACACACGAACACTCACAAACACACATCCTAACATACATTAACCTTACCGATTTTTCAATAATCTGAGTTCTCGCTTTTTGGTAGCATCTTCAGGATGATGAGGAGAGGCAATAGTGTTCTGTGCTGTCATTACAACCCCTTGGGCCAATCCTTGAGCACTTCCAGTCCCTGTTCGAATTTGATACGCTTGCAATTCAGCAGCCGAAACTGTCACTGTGGAAAAATGAAACACACAGATGGATGAATACAGGAAAATAATCAAATTGGAACGACTATAATCATCCAACAACAATGAAGTGGTGGAGGGATGAGGTGGAAAAAAAGATGTGAGCGGGAAACACATTACTGTCATGTTTGCCCGCCATTTAGAACGCTACCCAAGAACGGAGTGAAAATTGATTGTGTTTGATTGCAAATGGTTACTTTTTATAGATCAATTTAACTTACCCGGCACAAAAAATTGTCCATCTTGCCCTTGAGTAGCATATTGAACAATCGTATTGCCACCTCCACTAGCATTAGTCATATTAAGAGTTTGTAAGCCTTGTAAGCCATCTTGGGCTGTAGCTAATTGTATAGTTGATCCAGGAACTACCTTCAAGTATGGACTCGATACACCGGTCACGATTGTGGTGGTACTTGATTCACTGTCATTATCATCTTCAGTCTTGATGCTTGGTAAAGAGGTAATGGCGCCTACATCAGCTGATGATAATTCATTGAGAATTTTACGATAAGATGGTCTTCTTTCGAGCGCTTCGCGACGTTTTTTGGATTCATCTTCCGGTGTAGTGGTTGTTGTTGATCCAGTGATCGAAGATGATGGTAAAATGGTTGAAGTTTGCTGTACAGGCGTAATTATTGTTGAAGTTGTTGTCGTAGAAGGTGGTGGTGGTGGGGTTATAACACTGTCCGAAGAGCCGGTATGAAGATTTGAAGGTGATGTGTTATCATGTCGATCAAAGCCCGATATTAATACTTGATTCATATCAGACTGATGATCGGTACTCTGGATAACCGAATTTTGGGCGACTTTATTAAGAAAAATGACATTCTTAGGAATTTGTAGAGTTTGTAGAGATGTTGCTGCTGCACCACCAGTGGCTTGTATAACTGATTGCTGATGAGCGGGCTGTATAACCGATTGTATTGTATTCGGCACTTGATTGGCCGAAAGTTGCACTTGTACGATGGATACACCACCGCCGGGTTGAGGAACGGCAATTGCTTGAGTAGACATTCCATGATGGGAATTCACAGTCGCCTGTGACTGTGGCTGTTGTTGCAGTGGCTGTTGGGCTGATTGCTGATGGTGCTTCAGAGTGCCTGGAATCGCAGTGGATGCTGTCGAAGGCGATATTGATGTGAAAACAACTGTTCTATTTGAATTATGATGATGATGATGATGATGATTACTATTGGTACTACCAACCACACTATTGGATGGTGTTCGCAGTGAATTGGGAAGAAAAATTGATGTCGATGAAGATGATGACGGTGAAGATGATGACAAATTGTTACCCGAAGATAAGTGGTCTAAATCTTTCCGGCAAGAGGTAACCACAACACTACTACCATCACTTATACCATCATCATTTGAACTTTCCGATGCTTCACGTCGATCTCCGGACGAAGTTACCACAGCATCATCACCACCATCCACCAGTGTATCCATCACTATGGGACCAGATTCTTCGAAATGGCACATACAACATCGAAATATCAATATTGATGGTCACTGATTAATTTGAAATTAAATTGCAAACCAATATACCCCTTTTGAATTACATTTATTTTGTTACCAATATTAATACACAAAAAATTACACACTAAAAACTCTTATCTCGATTGCAAGTGGATTATTTTTGATTAACACGAGCAAAAATTGTTTTAATTTTTGTTTCTTGATTGCGAAAAACAGTCCAAAAAAAATCAACAGAACGTAAATGTGCTGCCATCTGTTATACATACAGTTTATGGGCAAAAAAAATAAAATATTCTGATAATTAATATTATTTATATTATTAATATTATACTATTCGGTTTTAATTTGAATTGCTTTGGTTTCGTTTTTTTATAAATTTTTTATAGAAATTATGTTATCATTTATAATATTTTTTCGGTATCTGAATGAGAAAGATAGAAGAGTTGATTCCAAAATGTGATGCTAGGGGAATACAATCTTCATTTGAAGAGTTATCATAATCTTTTTTATTTTGAGCATCTTTTAATGCTCTACTACTGGATGGGCTACGACGTTCCTTACCCATGAGAAGAAACAACCGAAATAGATTAGATAAAATATAGCTTGACCGAAGGTACTATTTTATCTAATCGCTAGATAAACACTTATGAATGTGTAGAAACTTTCACTTTACTATTGCTATCGCAACTTTCTAATAGAGAATCCAATCATGAAGGGGAAAGAATATTGTAATTTTCATCGAAAATCAAATTGATATGGATTGATTACACGATTTCGATCAACTATGGGACAATTCAGTTCGATCAATTTCCCCAATGCATGAAAAACTTCTGAGCTTAGTTATTCTAATAAAGTCTCTGGAATTCCAGTGTATGCGAGATAGAGTTCTCATTTTTCTCCATTGATAAGAGTAGTGAATTACTAACATTTCTCAGATCATTGGATTTCAATCGTATCAAAATCATAGAGATAGTTTAGATTGTGTGATTATCAATCCTAAGAAAAAATCCCAAAAAACCTTCCATAGAGGGACATACTCGTATCTAATTCGAGCCCACAGATCATTCATGCAATATATACACACAGGAAAGTACAAAATCTACTCTCTTAAACAGGGAGTGAGTATGATAGAGGAGAATTCAGGGAGAGCATGAGATTCTGATTATATGTCGATTCTATCGGAAGGAATCTTTCTCCTCTTATTGTAACAGATAAGTTTTCTGAAGAGAGAGAAAAATTTTCTTCCCTTTCCAAATATTCTCTCTGATGAGATGATAAGTTTTTTCCTCTCATCATCAACATCATTTATTCCCTCAATTCTCATGAGTATCGTGTCATGATATTCGCATTTATTGCTTGTACTTGCGGTGCCTTGCCATTGAAATCTTCATTTTATCTCCTAAATTTAGACTTATTACCACTGGTCACCATTATTTCTGGTCACCGTTGAATTTGGAGAACATCAAATACAATTTGTTCACACACAATTCGTGGATGATGATGATCACATCTTCTGAACACATGAGGTGATGATAATGAGATCCGGTTTAATTCAGTCAAATATCGTTTTGACAACTTTTCAGAGCCATTTGAAAGTTTTTTGGACAAAAATATCCTCATAAGCCCAGTATTCCAAGCTGAGCTAGAGAAAATTCTTCGTTCATTATTAACGAACCAATCCTGATACCGATAATACTTATTTATACTTCAAATAGTGAATCTATCAATCATTGCTTAACGATATCGATGACACTCAACGACAATCTCAAATCATAATACGCAAAGTTATCATCATTTCATTTTATCGTCTCCACCCCCATCATCATCTTCATCAGAATCGAGGAACAATTTGAAACAAGTAATCTGTTAATCACTTTTCTTCTTCAATCTATCTATTTGACATTTCGTGTTCCACACTATTCATCACCAACCATCATGCATACGGATACCTCAAATGTGTCGTTTGATTATGAAATGGCTCGCAAAGGACGCGGTTTATCACCACCGGAAACTGCCTTGAGTCCAGGTTTTCCACATCCTCATAATCCACACCAAACAACTGGATATGTCAGTAAGTAGCAGTAATTTTGATTTTCAATTCATCTCATTTTATTATGCAAAATTTTTCGAGTATTCATCACTCTCATTTAAACTTAGCTTGGCAAATTCAATTCTCTCTTCAATGTTATCCTCTACACTCATTCACTTAGATGTTATTGAATTAGCTACATCCAATTGATCAAATAGATCAATTAGCTAAATTTATTCATCCATTGAAATTTTTCTCTCTTCCTCTTTTTCCCGAGAGCTTTTTAATGAGTTTCAAATAATCCAAAACGATTATACTCTCTCTCTCTCTCTCTCTCTCTCTCTCTCTCTCTCTCTCTCTCTCTCTCTCTCTCTCTCTCTCTCTCTCTCTCTCTCTCTCTCTCTCTCTCTCTCTCTCTCTCTGTTTGAATTTGCCCATCACAAACACATTTACCCTCCAAAGTTTCTTGACAGTTATTCATGCTCAAGAATGTTGATCTGGACGATTATTCCCTACAATATTTCATCTCCGCCTTGTTCTGTAATACTGCAATAGGTTAGCTTAACTGACTTTTCATTGCGTGTATGATGGGTATCATAGCTTGCATATGTATGCAGGTATGTACATGTACATGTTTCCATGTATCAGAAGCTGGTAGAACTTTCTTTTCTCACCTTGCATTCAACCTTATGGTTATTGAACATAGCGTGTTGGACATTGCATAAACCGAACAGAAAATTATCATATTATCATCATTCATGAACCATAGAATGGCCCACTTTTGGGATACTCATTGTGTTAAGTGTTCATAACATCCAGCAATGGAGAGAAAGAGAGAGAGAGAGAGAGAGAGAGAGAGAGAGAGAGAGAGAGAGAGAGAGAGAAGCTGGGTACGGACTGTGTGTCATTTGAAAAGAGAATAACATAACGGTGCCAATAATAATATCAGATTATCTCAATTGCTTCACTCATGAATTCATAGCAATGTCTCACATCGAAATGATTGCGAGCTGTTTCAATAGTGGATGTATAGTATTGAAAAAAAGCAAACTTCCAAAAAAAGAAAGGAATACAACAGAAGAGGAAGAAGATTAGCTGTCAAGAATGCTCCAGAAATTATCGGTTTTTTTCTTCAAGACTTGGGAAGAAATGATTCTGATAGCTTCGAAAAAAGCCCATTTCCTGTGATCGCTGATAGCCCTTCTGGTTTTTTTCCTTGGACCCTGTGTAAGATATTTGAACAACGTTTCAGGCAAACTTTGTAGATCAGATCTAGTGGAGTAGTGAAGAGAAAAATGGTAAGCGAAAGCAATTCCATGATGAACACAATTTGGTCAAGTAATTTCCAAATTCGTTGCCCTTTTGTGTTAGAGCATGTAAATTGAGCTTCCATTTTATCAGAATGGTAAACACAGAAAGAAGCCTTCCCAACCAATGATGATGGTGATGGTGATGATCAGCATGGTTAACCCAATAGAGTTGAATGTGTATGTGTGCGGTCAAGTTGTTGTGGATATAACTACAAGAGAGAGAGAAAAGAGCACGATATGTGGTACATGCTCTTGAAGAAATTTTTCATGAAACTTCTGAATGTCTATGTGTATCTCGACCTAGTAGGTTTGTAAGTATTTGAAGAGAAAAAGAAAAGAAAGAGAGAGAAAGAGAGGGACCCTTTTGGTGGATCGATGAAGTTAATACTTGCTGGACGATTGATGGACAAACTTTTACTTTTTTCAATTCACAGCGATTCTGATCTTTCTCATGTGTTCATGGTAGAATGAGTTTTTTAAGGTTTTTCATTCGTTTTCTTCTCTCTCTCTCTCTCTCTCTCTCTCTCTCTCTCTCTCCTACTTCTTTTTCTTTTGCTGGCCAGCTTCTCAACTGATTGAGTTGAAATCGAGCGAACACAAGAGAGAGAGAGAGAGAGTAAAGAAAAAATTTTGTAAGATGACAAATGAATGTAAACGGCTTAAGAATCGGTAGTAGTAGTTGTTTCAAGTTGACAAAAATGGTGATATTCTCTCTGTATAATGGTGAAGGAGAGGTCTTCATGACCGAGAGAGACAGAGAGAAAGAGAGAAAGTTTCAGAGAGAAGAAGATCATGATAGTGTGATGATGGTCTCTTCCGTTACCGTTATTTTTCGATGATTCTCATAGTGACGCGGGAAGAGTGAGTGTAAGTGAGAGAAAGAGTAAAGTGAGGCAAATACTTACAGTTACCATAGATGATCTTATATAATTACTTGGACAAGCTCAAATGATTGATTGTTGGTGAAAGCAACGAACAATTTTCACATGCTCAACCCACTTCTGTTAAGTCCATTGGTATGAGGGTCATTATTATTCCACTCAATTTGCTACATAAATTTATGGATCCTCAGAGTAGGTAGATTCCTTGAAATATTTTCATGTTTTATATTAAATAGCATGAGAATGTCGGTATTTCCAGTTCCAAAGATATTTTTCTCTCTCTTGGCTGGCAAATATTTTCAACTTATGATCATTCTCCTCCCTGTACTATGTGTGCTCGGAATTTATGGAATCTTTCTGTTCATAACTAGAAAGATGATCAATTAGTCAAGCTACATTCTTGATTATATCTTATTTACCACCAACTTGCCCCCTACTCTATAAAACATACGTTTACAAACATTTTGGGCAACCAAACTATCACTACACGTCTAACTGTAAGGTGTTTTAATTTTTCTTTTCCCCAAAAAACAAAAAAAAAGATAATTTGAATAAAACAAACTCTTTTCTCATCTAGATAATATAAATCATCATGTGTATCTGTATACGTTGAGTTGAATGAAGTGAATCCAAATTCAAATGATGTGTGTATACAAAAGTGATGAAGAAGAAGAGAGACTATGTGAAGAAAAAATGAGCAAGAATTCTCTTTTTAATCTTCTTTTCAATATTGCATAAAAATGGACCCATAAAAGATGTGTGAATATAAACGTATATAAATGTATGTGTGTATATGGGTATAAAAATAGAATGTAGTTTGAGTAAAAATTTTTGGCAAGTAATTGGGCAAATTTTGAGCGGAAAGGATCATTCATTTTCATCTTCATACACATAACACACCATTCGTAACCATTAAAGCAAGTAAAGTTTTGATGTTAGACTCAGATATCGATGGTATGTTCATACACACCTCCATATTCACATACACATGTGAATATAAATCGCTTTACATAAATTTAGCCACAGCAATCAAAGTTGTTCAAGGAAGAGAGGAGGAAAGAATTCAACTCAATTGAATGATCCTGTTCACTTCATCAATTCTATGATAAATTTTATGTGAATTACTTTTCACTCTCATCTCTTCAAGACCCACCTTATTGATTGCACCATCAGTATCTATACATATATTTATACATGTGGTAGAGAAGATAGTTTCTTTACTTTCTCGATGAGATTCATTGATCTAAGTCAAATTCAAATGATCCTCACAAATAGGAGGAGTATGAAGCTCATAGTAACGATGGAGAGAGGCTGAAAGATTGTTCCGATTGGTAATCAAGAAAATGAATGAATGAATTTTTTGGCCATAGATATTCACTCTATCCACTATAACATATAAGAGAGAGAGAGAGAGAGAGAGAGAGAGAGAGAGAGAGAAAGAGAGAGAGAGATGTGAATGTGATAGTAATAGAAGATGGTGAATATTCATTGGCAACAAACAGCATCTAGTAGAGCAGTAAAGTGTGTACACACACATGGAGAGAGAACTATCGAAAGGAAAAAGATAGAGAAAGAATCATCATGCTGATGAGCTCCATTAATTTGATGGTGGAACCATTTTTCTTACTCACAAACTTTCAATTGAACTTTTTGAGAAAAAAAGAAGGGAATATAGAGAGAGATGATAGTATAGTTTGAATAGAGATACAAAGTTGCCCTCAAACTTTTGGAAGCTCATGGAAGTATTTTTTTCACTCTTCTCTCTCTCTCTTTCTCTCTCTCTCTCTCTCTCTCTCTCTCTCTCTCTCTCTCTCTCTCTCTCTCTCTCTCTCTCTTAGCCCATCTTCTCTTCCATGTTTAATGGATGCTGTCAAATATTTTCCACCGATACAGTTTCATCTCATCCCACATTGTGATCTCACTTTTCACCATTTTTATCAGTATATATACGATGAAAAATAATCAATCGGTCAGTTGATGGACCACTTTTGGTGAATGATTAATTATCATCAGTAGAAGGATGTAAAAAGGAATGGGAAGGAAGAGAAGAAAAAATTTTCAAGCCATGCATGAAGCATTATATCAATGATACAACCCATAAGCCTCTTTCGCCATGCTAATCTTCATCACCATCTTTTTCATCAACTTACACACACACTTACAGAGACAACCACCACATTCTTCATGGCATCGCATATATTCTATTATCATTTTCTGAGGAACCGTTTCGTTCACTATAAATAAGCAATCTTGTCTGCCTGTTTAACAGTTTCTCTCTCTCTCTCTCAACCCTCTTCATGAGCTTCTGAATACTTACAATTGCCCATTATATACTTATTCATTATTTTTTTCTCTCTTCTTCAAGATTCTTAGTGTATTGTCCTCATTTTTTGCCAAAAATTCATATCAAAATATGAAATCATAGGGTTTCTCATGTGTATGCTATGTGTCTGTGGATACATTAGAAAAAAAAGTTTCCTTCTTTCAAATTGCCTTACATATAAGCTCATCTAGACTAGTGCCGAACTTTCTCTCTCTCTCTTATTCACCTTCCAAACTCAATTATGATCTCTCATTTGGGAGTGAAAATTTTATTTCCTCCTCCTCCTTCTTTCTTCCCATCATACTCCATCTCCTCTTTCCTTCTTCATCTTCTCAATTCTCACAATCTTCTTTACTTCTTCATCTTCATCTTCTTTCTTCATTCATTTCCAGCATCCAGTGTTTCTCTCTTTCTCTCTCCTCATCCCCTTCCATGGATATGAGTTGAGATTCACTTATTCATAATAAGTATGAGAATGTGTGTTCATGTTCATGCCAAAAACAGTAGATGAGATGCCGGATGATGCTGATGATGATCGTTGAGCTATATAAAAGCCATGAATAGGAGCTGAAACAGAGGGCCGAAACAGGAGGAGGAATAAGTAGAAGAGGAGGACGGTAAAAGTGAATAAATAAGAGAGAGAGAGAGAGACTCTGGATGCTGGATGAAGGAAAAAGAAGATGAGCGAAAGGAAGAAAAAGAAAAGAAGAGAGATGCGGATGAGAAATTTGTTCCTCGTGACAAGCAAGTGATGATAGCTAAGACAAGTTCGACATGTAAAGATGACAGAGCATCACTGATTGGCGGTTAATGATGATGAAGAAAAGTGTGGCTCCACTGTATTCGTATGGGATCAAAGTTGATAGTGTCACTAGGACAAACAAAAGTCACAAAAAGGGATGCACACAAGATCTTGAGATGCTAAGATGCTGGAAGAGAGGAAAAGAGGATGAGAGAGAAGAATACATTGTACACACAATGAGAAAAGATCAAGAGTGAAAGATTGAACAAGATGAAAGCCAAATGTTGAAGTGTGGAAGAATATATGCAAGTCTATAGTGTAAATGAGCTGTAAGAGACATGCAAATCGAGTGAAAGATTCAAGAGAGAGAGAGAGAGAGAGAGAGAGAGAGAGAGAGAGAGAGAGAGAGAGAGAGAAGCTCTACTCTCAACTGAATTCAGAAGCAATCTATGGATTGTATTTGATGATATCATTCTTTGGCCACTTTTAGGCCACAAAAGATAGAGCTATAGTTTCCAAAATTGATTTCCAAATAAACAAATCAAATTATTGATAGTATATTGTTATCATCTTATACTTTTGGAAGTATATGAATGCTGTTAATCATAAGAATGAAGCCTTGGGGAACAAAATCATTCGCGCTCAATTTTATTGGCATTTGTAATTCTCATTAGAGCTTTCTCATCCTCACTTATGGCCACGACTTCCGTGATCATCATCACATACTTGATCACTCTCACAGCTCTCATCACGATGACCATACTAAACTGAGAAGAGAGAGAAGATGAAGTGTGAATAGGAAACAAGAAATGAAAATAGGATGAGAATAGTGAAGTATGTTGTTCTATTTCACCTCGTTTTATGAGCGAGAAAGAGAGAGAGAGAGAGAGAGAGAGAGAGAGAGAGAGAGAGAGAGAGAGAGAGAGAGAGAGAGAGAGAGAGAGTAGAACAAGAACAAGAGAAAGATTTTGTACCACTTCTCCTTAACATGTGATGATACAATTTTATCGAATTTTTACATGTGCACGAGCCATGATAGTAGCAGTAGGACTAGAGCGGAAGCTTCCAACTTCCGTCAGTAAAAGGACACGGAATACATTCATGTTCATCTTCTTCAAACTTCCTCTTCAAGGTGTGAGACGGAGAAGAGCTTCTTCTTCTTTTACTACTACAATCATTCAGCATCCTCATCTTTTGCTCTCGAGATGATGCATACACACACACAAAACTGGATGTCATCCTCTCATTTTGAGTGTATGCATGCATGAATATTCAAAACACCCCATTTCTCCATTCCATCCAAAGTTCGTGGTCCTCCTTCACTTTTTTGTACTATCTTTCGCCTTGATATGCTTACATCTCTCTTTTTCTCTCTCTCATCCTCATATGAACGAAGATGGATATGAGTTTCGTTTTCATTCTCTCTCCTCAGTTTCTCTTTTATCCCTCTTCCATCATTCCGGTGAAGCGATTCGAAACAACGCGCTGACTTGTTACCCGAAATTCTCTCTCTCTCTCTCTCTCTCTCTCTCTCTCTCTCTCTCTCTCTC
>QZCP01000837.1:157032-190374 GCA_003956705.1 Brevipalpus yothersi
CTCTCTCTCTCTCTCTCTCTCTCTCTTCCTCATCTTATTCTTCAAACGTTTTTTTGTCACCCTTATATTCTGTATCTTTCTTTTTCTTCGGCCCTGTTTATATTCCATTTTTGTTGTGAGCTCAAGCTTATTCCTAGGGAAAGAATGATATTTATGTACGTATGTATGTATTTGTGTGTGTGTGTGTGTGTGTATACACATAAGTGGTGTACGGGCCATGACATTATCGAAGATTTGCTTGGTCAATCCGTTGGGATCTGTTGGGTTGGAGGGGAAGATCTTGTTGGACATACATGCACACGGTTTATCCAATAAGAAAAATAAATGTCCAACTAGGTCGACTCTGATCAAGTATGTCTTGAGCATTTTACCCTTACGCTTGATTGGATTCAATGTCAAGACTATCATTTCCATGGTTGAAGGATATGGTATTACTTTGTTTCATTATTCTTTCTTTTTCTTCCCTTTTCTTTCTTTCTCTTTCACTCTCTTTCACTCTCATCATGTCTCTCTTTCTTCCTCTATTGTCTCTCCAGCAGAATCTCATCCGATCTTTTATCCAACTATTTCTCCTAATTGCATCCAAGTATTCCCATTGACTGGGTGTGTGTGTTTCGGATTGATGGCAAATCTAACATCCGATAGAGATTAAAATGAATCCTTAGCACATACACACACACACACACACACGTACAGTAAACGGAATGTCTAGTGTCCATTGTGAACTCTTCACTTGACCTGTACACTTTTGGTCACAAGAGTCCCTTGTGGTCACTTTAACGTCATTATTTGATATATATAAATTGTAGTAAGAGGTATGAAGAAGGAAAGAAGGGAGGAACAGAGATGAGAGATTTTTCCCGCCACTGAATCTACTCAACAATGTAATTGAGAAAATTTTGAGGATATGTGAATACACAGGCATGCAAAAATTAACATTCATGTTGACTCGCCACCATGATAGGGTCTAAAGTTTCGGGATCATAAGAGCAAGTGTAGATCACAAAACTTTTCGAATGCATCCTTGGAACTCCATTCCTCTCGGGAAATTATCTTGTGTATGTGTGTGTAAGAATAAGAGGAAAAGAGAAAGAGAGAGAGAGAGGAAAAGAATTTCCTATCTTCATTTCTACCTCTTATATATATCAGAGACCAGACTCAAAGATTCTCTCTCTCTCTCTATACTCAATTTTGACGTTCTCAAGTATCAATAGTAAGGTGCAACAGTATTAGTGGTTAGAAAGATTGAAGCGACCATATAAGAACAGATCTTTTCCTTTTCTATTCTCTTTTCACCTTAGGTTTTGTCTATGTGTGTTTTCTCTCTTTCTTTCAGTTTCCTCTCTCTTCTCTCTCTCTCTCTCTCTCTTTCATTCCATGATTTATCCTGTAAGAGGTAGAAAAATTCGTGCAAACACTTCACTTGAAATCTCGTTTCCAAGGTATTTGAGTACTCTCAAGAAACGATTCCTCTATTTTCTCTTCTCACACAAAACTAGATAAAAGAGAGAGAGAGAGAGAGAGAGAGAGAGAGAGAGAGAGAGAGAGTTTTCTTTCAATCTCTTCTTTGCCACTGTCTTGAAGAGTTTGCGATAATGACATTTAATAGCCAAGTGAAAGCACCCAAGATTTTTCTTCAAAATCGAATTCAGCGTATACGAAATTGATGGACTGTCATGAATATGCTCCCATACAAGTGGATAGGGCTACACATTCTAGATGGAAAATTCTCTTTCTAGAAGAGAATTTTCTACAACTACTGTTGCTACTGCTGAGAGAGAAAATATGATTGAGCCAGACCAGTCATATACAGTATTCTCAGAAATGAATGAGACAATATCAAGGATATTTTGTTCCCGCAGGAAAGAAAAATAGGAGGAAAACGAAAGTGAACTGAAGTAGGAGAGAGAGATGAAAAACAATCATATAAATTAGATCAGGTAATTTTCGATATTCTCTGGAGACTCAAGGCATTTTTGAAATGGTTATTCCTAATAGAAACTTTCACATTTATCTTGGTGAAAGCATTTCATGGCTTCTTGAATACGAAAGACTTTTGTGAGTACCCTAGCTAATCAGATTATACAGAACAATGACGGTTTTTTATATCACCCACTAACACACAAAAAATATCAAAAGAAAATGAAGGACCTAAAATAGTTATCATTGAGAAATCATATTCATTTTACCTAACAAAGTGAAAGAACCTCAAGAATCTTGGGAACCTACATGGCTGGTTGAGCCAAAATTTTTCATCACCCACATGGACAAAACATTAATATTTTGAAGTTTTGCACTTGTAAATCAATTCTCACTTATTTGAAGGCTTTATAATCTTCTTCTTGACCCATTTTCACTGGTTCCATGAATTCTTGACAATTTTTTGCTCTCCATACACCAGTCTCTACCAAGTGAAGATCATAAAGATTCTAAGAACTGAATATGAAGGATTCTTTTGTACTCTATTCCTTGACAACAGTGTGAAAATGAATCCTCTAAAATCAAGTCACCACTTATAAGTTGAGGCGTAAGCAAGCTTTTGTCGATCAATTTTGTTTCTCCATGTGCCTATGCTGCTCTGAATAATCTGTAACAAAACGGTATTCTCGATAGGAGACAGAGTAAAAGAGAGAGAAAGAGAAAGATGAAAGAGTATAAGATAAAATAAGTCTCAAAACCTCTTGACGATTTGGATTTCATGTACGATTGGTTCGTCGAATTTCATCAATAACTTCCATCCAAGTGAATTGGAAGCTTACCACCGACAAGAGGCTGGATCTCTCTCTCTCTCTCTCTTTCTCTCTCTCTCTCTCTTTCTTTCTCTCTATCTTGTTCATACAGTAGGCTTTATTTCGATTCCTTGACAGGATGAGTGTAATGTTGCTGAATAATATTCCCCTCTCCATGCTCCTACAAACCATGAATGTTCAAGGGAGAGAGAGAGAGAGAAAGATCTCAAATTGAACAGGAAAAAAGAAAGAAAGAGAATCAGCAAGAGAGAGAGAGAGAGAGAGAATAAAATGCCATGTTACTACTTTAAATTTTCTGTCTCTTTTTTCATTCCTTTTCTTACATGTATTCTTTCTTTCTCTCTCTTACTGATTCTCAAAATGCAATACATACTTTTTTAAAATCTATGCCGACTCCAGTCCGCATGGCTGCTCATGGAAGCAAAGTTTGGTATGAACACAAATTTTGACTCTTTTTTTCTCGAACAGTTTCCTCTCTCTTACGAGTCTCCAGTAGCATATTTCTCCTATTATTCCTTATGTGTTACATTCCTTTCGATTCCTTCTTCTTTTCTAACACAGGCACACACACAATCCAATGGCTTTTCATTCCTTGCTAGCATTGTGATGTGTGAAGAAAAAAGTCAGAATATATGCTCAAACTTTTTTTCCTCTCTACTTGAGGGTAGAAGACTCCACAAGTAATACAGAGCCAATGATTGTGTGTGTGTGTGTGTGTGTATGAGTGTACAAGAGAGAAGAGTGTATAAGATAAGAAATTACTTTCCAAAGTCACATATATGTGATGGACTCCAGAGAATCATAAGATCGCTTTGGTCCAAATTTTTTTGTCCGAAAAGAGAAGAGAGAAAACGAAATTCGAGAATGAAAAAAGAAGGAAAGAGATTCAACGACAGAAGTTTTTTCTCTTCAACTATTCTTATTTTTTCTTTCTCTCCCAATACCTGAATCAAACTTTTGTAACATTTTATCTGAGCCTATTTGGACTAAATTGGTCTATTCTCATGTGTTCACTCAAAAAGTTAACATTTATATATATATAAAATGTACAAGCCTTCAGGATAAATGGGTGAAAATGTGTGTGCAAGTGAGAAAAGAATGCCTCAAGCATTCTGCAGTGAGAAGAATCAAAAACGAAAATATCAAGAAAGAAAGAGAGAGAACATGATCCAAATCTCATGAAGTAGTATGTAACTTTAGTTCAAAATCTCTTCAGTAGTTGAAGTATAGTGTGTATATACCGGAAAAAATTGAGAAAAATAATGGTCCAGAAAGATCATTCACTTTATGGTGCTTACAATACTGTTGGCAAGATTAAAGAAGAGGTAGAGTAATTAAATAGATAGATGAGATTTTGTTCCCCTCAAAAATCAATCTAACATCTTTCGGATTCATCTTTCATTCTTTCTCCTTCTCTCTACTTCAGATGAACATGCCCATCTGGACCACCCTAAAGAGATAGTATTTCATAGATATTCGCGTATCTTGCTCTCACAATCCACATCCAGCATTCTGTATGCACAGCTTCCTCTTTCTTTCACTTGGCGATCAGTGATGAGGATAAGCTGGAAGCAGCAGAAAGAGAAGAGGATATAAGATTATCGATGGCTCAAGCATCCAATAAACGTGGTCTCTATAAGTAGTAGAACAGTCAAACACTGTCTCTCTCTCTCTCCTGCCTTTCGACAATATTCTGTATGGCAGATTGTGTGAAGTGAGACCCTGTACGATATGCCACCCATTTAGCTGGCTGAATGGGGAAGAACATGAAAATAGGAATCAATGTGAATAAGTCAAATGAATGAGCCATTGTTTGAAGGAGAGTGAGATGAGATGAGAGAGACAATGGATGAGGAGGCTGAGAGGGATCAGAGGCATAGAAGAAGAAGAAGAGAGAAATAAGAAGTATGTTTGATGCTTTTCGCTGATTCAAAGTGTTGCTCTTTGCACTGAACATGCTGAATTTGTGACCTCAGAGAATACAGCTTTCATTCTCACCTCTATCTGTGGATATATTTCAGATGGAATCAAGAGAGAGAGAGAGAGAGAAAAGAAGGAAAGCTAATACAGGCTTTCTATGTTATCTCAATGATTAGACAAGACTTTGGTTGGTCCCCAAAACATGGCTTCTAGCCATGCTTGTCCATTTGTGTCGAAGATGCTTTTTAAAGTTTGATTGATTTTTTTCCTCTTCTCGTTCTTCTATCCTAAGAATCTTTGATCCCTTTTCTCTCTCTCTCTCTCTCTCTCTCTCTCTCTCTCTCTCTCTCTCTCTCTCTCTCACTGTTTCACATCAATGATAGCTATAATGAGCAGAACGTGGTGAAAAGTTTAACTGAACAATATGGGCTCCATCTTCTCCTATGTTCCCCAAAATTCTCTCTCCTTCTTTCTTTCTCTTTTGCTTTCTGTCAACTCATTATTTTGATGAGTATTCTGGAATGTTTAAGCTTCACGATTAATTTGAAAGTTATTTTCTTCCACATTCCATGTGATCATGACAACGAATCACTTTATCACCAAGAATTTTTAGGAAAGCTCTGCGGAGAATTTTTTTATCTACAATATCTACAATATTATACTTAAATACACATGCTTTTTGATCCTGTTTTTCACTAGATTCATAGAAATAGAGCTACCCGAAAAAATTAGCTCAGAACTTTTCTTCTCTCTCATGCTTAAATAAATTCATATTATTCATCTTCATTTTGAATCTAATTTAGATGCAAAACTGTGTACTTACAGTATTTTAGTCGTGGGTTTGTATAAAGTTTCTTTTAAATCACTGAATTCATACACTGCATGTTTCTTCTTTCTTCATCTTTTTTCTTTCCTGTTCCACTCAAAGTTTAACCTCAATTGATGTAATTTCACTCTCAAGATAATAAGATTGAAAAAGAAAATTAGCTGATAAATAATCAACTTTAATGTGAATTACAATTTACTTTAATCATTCTACTGTTTTTCAAAGAGAAGATGAAGTTGAGAATCGAAAAAGAAAACTTCCCCAAAGCACAGTGAACAATTGAAATTGATAACTATTCCTCTGAAAATAATAGCTTTGAAATAATCTCTCTCACTTACTCATCCACCAATTAAACTTGTCCACAAATTTTCAAACTAGACCCAATATCACACCAGATGCTCTGCACGATGGTCACCAATACACAGTAAATTATTAGAATGCGAATTTTTTCTCCATATACACAAGATATCGAGTCCCTTGTTGAAGTTTGTCCGATCATTTATTCTCACACTGAATCATCATCATATTCCCAAGAGTTATGAAAAGTTCCATTTCCAAGCTCAAAAACACTCATATCACAACACTATTATTGTACAGCCACTTGACTCACTTAACTACTGAATCCATTTCTCATCAATCCAGATTTTCTCTCTTTCTCTTTCTCCTATTTTTCTCCCAAAAATGATGATCAACCTTTCTTTGGGACCCTAAAAACGATCACTTCTACATATCCAAACAACAAATGTAGCTCTTTCTCTCTCTTCTCCACAATCTATCTTTTCGAAGGACAGTTATCGAAGGAAACACCATGTCCATTGGTACTACAAGTCATTTCCGCGGTATGAAACATAGGAAGTGAGAACAATAAGCAAATGAATTCAACTTGCTCTACTGTGTGTGTGTGTATGTATGCTCTACTGTGATCATAAAAGCGTAAAACCCTGAGCAATTGTTGGAAATTTTTGGGTTTCCAACTTTTCTTCTCTCTTTCTTCTACTGACTGGATGAGAAATGATAACCATTGATGATCATTTTCATTTGTTTGCCTGTATATATGTATGCATGGTTGTTGATGTCGAGATTTTACGAAGGTTCTTACTGGATACCATTCTGGCTAGTAAATCATCGAGTATTGTATGGATAAGTGATAGGATGAAAAGCCTAAGCCCCTACTGTATTCCTCACTTCCACTTGCAAACTATTCTCATCACCATTTTGCCATAAACAAAAATACGAATTACAAGTAGGTCCGATTGTGTGTGGAGATATATATAAACACACACACCATATTCAGTAGTGGTAAAGTTGGATAACTTTTAGGCTCATGGCATTAAGAATGAGATTCTGAGAATAATTCAATAAGAGTGGACATACACATACTCTTTCGATAGTCTCGGTCCTCAGTTCTACTAGTCAAATGAAGGATCGATCGCTCTCTGTGCTTATATGCTCGTTGCATCTTATCCATTCCTTGTACACTTTCTTTCGATTATATGAGAATATATATGTATGTATAGGATGGAAAGAAGAGAAAGAAAAGAGAAGAAAAGAGAAGAGAAGAGAAGAGAGAGAGAGAGAGAGAGAGAGAGAGAGAGAGAGAGAGAGAGAGAGAGAGAATAATGTGTTTGACTGGTGCCTGATACAGTGAATCTTATTTGATATCGTGCGAGGTTTGTAATTGATTTGCATCAATCAATTTGCCATCCAGTTACGATAGGATAATTTTATTACCATTTCCTCTCTGACATGATCTTTTTTGGTCTCCCTTTCTCTCTATCTTTCTCCTTCTCTCTCTCTCTTCTATCTGCTCATCACTCCTCTTTGATTCCAAGTGAAAGATGCAATCATGATTTCAACACATTGTGAGATGAGAATAACAGTATGAAACGGGAGTGAAATTTTGTGGCTGTACATATATTCGAAAATGCTAGTGGGCAAATGTGCCTGTAGATGTATACATCATGAAAAATCCAGTAGAATTGGTAAAAAATTTCATCACATGAGACAAACAAATCTTTGGATTTGAAAAATTTTCTTTACCCCTGATCATGATAGGTCATACACTTTTTTGAGGAATGAGCATTTTTCTTCGCCTTCTTCTTCTTCTTCTGGCTCTTTACTATTCTTTCTGGACAACAGACAGCAAATCAGATGAAGAAATGTTTCGGCCTATGATTCCGTTTGCTTGTGATTCCTTTTCACACATTCAGAACACGATTCTTTTTTGGCCACGTTTTCAACTTTTGCCAAACCTCATCATCTAGAACAGTGCAACTATACAATCAAATTTTTTTCTAAATTCTTGCCCACATCATGGACAGAAAAAGATTGTATCATCGACTCACATTATATCTCAACTCCCAGTTTCAATTTTTCCTGGCCAATTCTTGGAAGAGATATTCTTTGCAATTCTCGGACTTGCACCCATTTCCTCTAACTTTTCAAAAACAAATAATAGACCCTCCTAGAAGTCGCCAAAATGTGTAAGATTTTGAAGTTAGATGAATGAAAATGCTCACTGATTGGTCTGGAATATTTTGTGTTTTTCAACTGATATTACTGTTGAATATAGATCAGTAGATAGAGGAGGAAGAAAAGTTCTGGTGCATCAAAATAAAAGAGTAAGAAAGGATAAAAAGAGAAGAAAAGAGATGGAAAGAATTGAAGCTACAAGGTTGAAGAATCTAGAGAAGAAAGACTTTTCTCATGATCACTTTGAATGCATCAATAATGCAATTCACCGGCAGCATGTCAAATCTTTCCAGTGATTCAACTTGAATCCATCATGATAGATGATGGAATAGGGTGAATTCACATTCTATTATTTCATATTCAACCAATATATATATCGAACGTTTTCTCTCGATAGAATAAAAGAATAAAAAAATGGTGACCACATAGTTCAGGGCTCTTAGAAGCTTGCTCGATATTATATATTAGATTCATGTATACAGCGAATAATATGCACAGTAACTCTCACAAGAATGCCTGTATCGAGCGTATATATATGTGTGTATGATGAAAAAAAGGTTCCAAATTTGAGCCCATAAAGTATCAGAAGTATCAGGGAATACAAGGTAGAGATCAATGTATGGTAAGAAATAAAAAGAGAAAAAGAAGGAAACAAGAAAATAAAGTTATATATGTATACATGGACCAATGTATTACAACAATTTTGTAAGCTTCTTGTCTACCCAGTTACCAGCCTATCGGGTATTTATTAAGATGGATCATTCCCTATTCATTGGAGCTTTGCTCCATCATTTTATTTCTCTCTTCATTCTTCTAGGACTCTTTTTCTTTCCATATAGATGTATTGAGAGAGAATTATCTTACCTAACGGTCAAATAAGGTCACCAAATACTCTGTTTGATACTTTGTAAGTAACTTATTGTTAACAAGGATTCCCTGGAAGTCTGCATTTCTTCTGTAGTCGATACTTATTCGTTTCTGATATGTTGTGTGAGATATTTTGAGGCATATTTCTTTGATACCTTCTACCACTTTTTTCTCATCTATTCCACATTTAAGATTCTACTTGCTTGCTCCATCGCCTGTGCCTGTGTTTTTCAAAGAATAAAATAATCCTATCATGATACTGAAGCTTGAAAAGGTCATATAAAAGATAATGATATCATTGTTGCTTTGCCAGAATATCTGATGGAAAACAATTCTTTACCCTAAATTATAGAGTAATTCTGTTTCACACTTCTAATTTATCTTACAGTTGCCCAAATATTTGGACTACTAGGAAGAGAAAAAAAGTCAATCTAAATAAATTGCCTTCATCATTCAATCGCTTCTGATAAGCAAGAGAAGAAAGTAAGAGAGAGAAGATTCTTAGTAAACCAAACAAATTTGATATTCTTTCACCTCAAAATCTTTTGTTATTTCAAAGAAATGTGGGAAAATTTTCATGAAAAATACTGAAGACGAAATATATATATATGCTCAGTGAACTTTGCCAATGAAGTCAAGAATAGAAAATTCATTGCATAATATCATCACTTTTAAGTAAACATTCGCATGAGAGTGAATATTGTACAAATATCGAGTCTAGAGCATACAATTTCTTTTATTCCTTCTCTTCATTTGATGAGCATCCCATCCCATACTTTCCATCCTATTCCATCTCTATCACCCTCTTTTTCTTTTTCCACCAGTAAACTTTCGAAGTTTACTCATTTTTCATCTATCTTCTCTCTCATACCACTTCACTCAACCACCATTTCGAATTCTTTTCTCGGGTATTTTGAGGCGAGTATATTTGATTAAATGAACCTTAAATCAAGTTATATCCGTGACTATTCCCAGTGAGTTTTATATTCCTTAACCAACCAACACGAATCAGAGAGACCATCAGAGCATGTTATTTTTCTTTATTTCTCTTTTCAAACCCAACCACAGACTTTTTCCTTCTCTCTCTCTTTTAACTTCATGCGATTGCAACTTAATCATGCATATTCCAGTGACATGTATTCTCTCAGTTTTTATATCACCAAGAAGATGTTCCCGTTTTTCATCATTCGAAACCATGCATAATGTCAAATATCAACTGATTATATTCTTATTCGCTTCTCAAACTTTTCACCATCTTGGATAGCATTCTTAGCCCATCAGTTTATGGCTACTATATATCACACGGTCAGCTCAATTATGGTTAAGTGAAGAATGCTCACTGGCCAGTGGATATTCTTCTTCCAATTCTCTGGCAGCAAAAAACGCGAATAAATAATATGAGAAAATGTAAAGTATGAGATACGATTGCTATTGCTTGACTTCTGATTGATACCATGAAGCCCCATGAGTTTTTGGAGACTGTTCTCCGATGTACAGTAAAAATAGTGAGAGAGTGAAGGAAAAAAATACTATTTCAATAAGATTATACAACACTTTCTTACGGATATTGACTCTTGGTAAATGGTTACTCTTTTAGGCTCTCTTACCCTGGGCATGGATGAGGCACAAAAAATCTGAAGAATTCGATTCAATTCCTATCTGGATGATTGTTCAAGGAAATGTACTAGGATTTCCATCCAACAGGGGATTGTGTATGTGTGTACAAACGAGTGATGAGAAAAAGGAAGAAAAAGTAAGGGAAAGAGAGAGAGAAAGAGAATCGATTTGAAGTGGACATGTTGAGGAAGAGAGAGGATTCAGACTCAATAATGTGAAAAAAGGATCACCTCAACTAGAAATATCACTAAACTCTTTTTTAAATCGAATGGTTAAAGATTATACATTCATTCATCCAATAGAGAGACTTGAGATGAGAGTGGATTGTTATTCGGGAGAATCTATTTGAAAATGGATACTAGGTGAAGGTATGGAGAAAAAGTGTGGAGAATGAGAGTTAGGAAATTCGAAAGTTACATGGAAAAAGGATAAAAGTGAGTGTATTCCAAGGATCTGTTGTTGACAATCGTCGATGCGAGAAAATCTATTGTACCTTCCATTTTATTCAAGGAATACACATAAACCGGCTGGACATATATACTGATATTCTGGATATGAGTGGAAAAAATAACGAATAGAATTGACTGTCCAGCAAATCGAATGCATGTGGAATGTTTCAAAAGATCATACTTCTCTTTGTGTCCACTACACAGTTGAATTTCTCTCTCTCTCTCAAAATGACATGATGATGTACCACTCCTCCATGATGATCATCAAAGTATTTTCCAATGATTTTTGAAATATTTTTTCTCCCATCTTTACTGGCCATTCTTTTTTCATTCTTGTGAGTAACTCATGAACTATATCACTGACATACCAGACAGAAGAAAAGATTGAAACTCACAAACAGAGAAGAAGAGAGAGAGAGAAAAAGAAACACTCATATACACTTTTTGCCCTTCAAATGTTCAATGAATTCGTTTTTTCTCTTTTCATTTCATTTCATTTTGTGAGCTTCTGTCTGTATATCTCAGACACACACATATTGCACCATCCAAGTGATCATGATGACTGTCAGTAGCATCATTTTGTCTTTTCCGGACTGGTGCGAAAATCATATCGTCAAACTACAGTCTCTCTCTCTCTCTCTCTCATGTCCAGATTGCTTTCCATCATATTTTTACCATCTAAGTCTACACCCATAAGGAATGTTGGAGACATATATATTTAGACGAAGAAGTTAGAGGGCTCAATTAAAGGGCTGATACTTCATCCTCTCTCCTCCTAATCGCTAAATTAAGTTTCTTTCTTGATATTTTTCTTATTATTATCTACCAGTCTTGAGGATGATGAGAGCTTCATGTTTCTCTCAAAGTGTGGTGAGCTTCCGTGATACAGATTCATATCATGAGATAAGCTCATGGAGAGCCTTATTGCATCGATAAAATTATATTCCTATTACCAATGATGGGTTACAAAGACACATGGAGGAAAACGTTATCATTCAGCGTACTATCATGAATGAAGTAGTAAGGAGATACTCATCTAGTTTACTGTGTGTAGGTGAATATTGAGCGCGAATTGGTCTCCAAGGATCATGAAGTTTACTGGAATTTCGGAACAATTTCCAGTTGAAAGTTTCTTTGTTTCATTAAATACTCACTGTTTCCAACTCTCTCTTTACCATTGGGACCTATGGAACTCAATACATTCAATTGCCAATCACTCTATTTACAATCACTCTACAATCTATTCAATTCTTTTCTAAACAAAGTTTCCCTATATTTGATGAGTTGGAACAACTGTATTCTCACAAACCTCAAGCAGTTTACACATATTGGTCAACTTTTGCGAAACATTCAACGATAACTTTTATCGTTTATGTTTCGCAATCAATTTAATTCTTTATGGGAGAACCTTTTCGATTGTTTAAGGGGATCCATTCAGAATAGAATAAAAATTTTTGAAGAGCAAAGTTGATTCATAGACAATCTAGAAAAGTAACTCTGTGTGCAATACAATTTCAAGGGAATGAAAGAGAGAAAGATAGAGAGAGAGAGAGATCGAAAGGTCAAAAGTCATTCGCCTCCAGAATGCTTTTGAGTAACTGTATATAATTTTTTTTCGAACAATATCAGTGAATGAGACTGATGATTTCAAGAATACTTTCACTTTTATTTCCACTTGCTCACATTTCTATCATCATGAGAGCGTCAGGTCTTAAGTTGAAGTATTTTGATCCCAGTGAAATGTGATGACTTCACTTCTCTTAAGCGGATGAAGTGGGATCTTTCTCTTGGCCATAGATATTGTGTGCTCCCTTTGGACGATTCATTTCTCTCGGTGATCCACTATGGGAGGGTTTAATTCGAATGTACAAAAGCTGTTCACTTACCACCCATAGGCCATTACCACAACAACTAGGCGGCTGGACCATTTATTTCTTAACTCACTGGTGACCAAATTTAACTGCTCACAAGAGCCATTCATCACCACTGTTCCACGACTTGCTGGCTCGCATGATTGTGGAATCATGCTCGATCATCAAAGACATGTAGCCATGTTCCTGGTACATGTGTGTGTTTCTATGTGGGTATTCTGAATGGTCAAATGGCTCCTCTCTCTATCCAATGCCTTGAATGAGCGGAACAAATTCAATTCAGTGCAAGTGATCAAAATTCTCAACCACATTTCGCTGCTCAACTTGAATTTCTCTCTCTCTCTCTCTCTCTCTCTCTCTCTCTCTCTCTCTCTCTCATTCTTTCTCTTTCTCTTTCTTTCTGTCTATTCCTGTTCACGAGCCTTGAGGTAATTATTATACTGCCACTTTAACTCTCTTCCATTGGACAGCTTTAATATGGCTAGCTTGAAATATCTTGCTTGAATAATAAGTATCTCACTAGATTAGCTTTTGGGCCTTTTATTGTGAACTTTTCAAGCTAATTTGAATCCATAGTATTAAGGATGGTGAATGTATTCTATAATCAAAAGTATGCTGGGAGAGAGTGACAAAAAATGGATCAACTTTAGTTTTATCATTCCTCAGGGCATTCTTTGAGTACAGTGAAATCATGGCACATTACACAGGGCATTCAATTAGAATTTTAAAGAGGATTTCACATTCAGATCACTTTGATGGAAAACTTACACAGCGATACATAGTATTATGATTAAAAAGCCTCTAGTGATTGGTTATTGGAGGATTTTGACGGTTCCTTAAAATGATTAAAATGTGCCTGGGTTCACTTAAAAATCAAAATTTGACGGAAAACACATTATATACAGCTTTGGAACTCATTGTTTCCTATTCTCCTTCCTCTATCGCACTTTCAATTTCATTTTTATCGATTTGGACTTGATTTCATGTGATCATCATTGACGTCTCCAATTCTTCCGATAAGTATAAAATTCACAAGATGCTGAGTTTGCACTATATCTGAGATTGAGAAAATCCCTCCAAAATTGCTCGATTAGCGATATTTTCTTAGTAAGCAAAAGCATCCCGAAAAGATCACTTTTTCAGCTCTTCTCATCTTTATGAAGTGAAAAATAATTCGACTTTTCTCTTACATGTTTTCCATCAAATTTATCTCTGTTCAGGAGTCAAAATTCTTGACTATGGAAGAAGCTTGATTTTCATCTTCCCAATTTTACCACATCACTGGCTTCCAAATGTTAGCTGAGCTATTTTGATGATCAAAATATTAGCTGGAAAAGAGAAAATAGTGTATGATGGGATCAATTGACAAGATGCTGTTGAATTAGGCTGACTTGAGAGAATAGTGCTGCTCAAGCAATCTAATCTGATCTTATTTTCTCTCAAGTGGATTGAGCTAATTCATGTTGAAATTCGTGGCTAAATTTTGAATCAAAGTTCCTTACCATCACATATTCTCTTCTCTGGTACACTTGATCAAGGAGAGGAAGAGAAAGAAGATTTCCAGGATAAAAGACTATGATCCATGATTAGTTTACATGATCGAGCATGTATTCGAAAGGGTATTTGAGTTGAATAAGATTTTTCAGCATGTTTCCAAATTTTTTCTACTGTTTTGCTAAGCTCTAGGCATTTGTATGTGTTTATACTTTGAGGATTTATTCTTATATGGATCAAAGCATACTTTTGCAACATGAACAGTGTATTCTCTCTCTATCTATATCTTCTCTTCTGTGCAGTTTATATATCCATTCTCATTTTATGGTGAGAGACACATCTTTTTGAACACTTCAAAGAAACATGAAAATCGGTAGAAAACCGAGCAAGAGTCACTATTAATGACTTGAACTGACCAGTATATTCATCATTGAGAGGCAACATGAAGTTTTGATTTAGGAACATGAAGATTAGAGGTGGATAATTTGGTTTACGTAATTATGGCACATTTTTTACCGGACAAATGTTTTTGAACACTTGGAAAAAAAGACATTTAGAGTGAATATCAAAGAAAATGGGTACTAGTTGATGATTGCACCTTTCTTGGTGAGCACTTTGAGAAGTCTTTGGTTCATACCTGAAACCATAGATTTCAGAGTATCACTTCGTTCTCCACTCAGTTTATAAGCAGCTTCTTTTACAGCTTCCCATAGATCATCAGTACATCTATAAGGTGGACCATCATAAACAATATCAGAGAGCATTTTCCAAACATTTTCAACTGGATTCAAGTCCGGTGAGCGAGCTGGCCACTCTAGAATGTTCGAAAAATTCGAGCTCAACCAGGCCATGGAATCCTTAGCCACATGAATTCTCGCATTATCTTGTTGAAACCACCAAACTCTGTTGCGAAAGTGGTTCAACAAGATACGTTTAGCATGAACATCGAGCATATCAATGTAAGCAGCACTATTGATGCGGCCAATAGTTCGAACAACTTCGATCGTTCCGCTGGGTAAGAGCATACACCACACCATAATGGATCCACCACCCATCTGCCGGCTATCTCGAGATGGTTCCTCTCCTTCCTCCATCCATGATGACCAGCTATCTGGTCCATCCAAATTAAACTTCTTTTCATCACTGAAAACAGTTGATGTCCATGGATGAGATTCAGTCAACCACTTCGTGGCCAATCTGATGCGCTCAGTTTTGTGGTTCTTTTTGAGGATAATTTTTTTCTTGTTATTTTTGAACTTCATATTCAACTTGATAAGCCTTCTCTGAATAGTTTTCTTGCTGCAATTAAGCGTTAGATTCTCTTTTATTTTACGAGATGTAACTTTTTGACCGGCTTGTTTCAACTTTCGAACTTCTCTTTTTATGGCTAAATTTTCTCTTGGACTCAATACTTCTCTCTGTCCTCCTTTCTTTTTGACTTTATCATAATTATTATCAACCATATACTTCACAGAACTGACCGGAAACTTGAGAACTTTGGCAACTTTTCGATAACATCGAAGTTCGGCATAGAGCTCTTTGACTTTTGCAATCATCTCTTTCGAATGCATTTTGACCTATCAATTGATATTCATTGATAATTCAGTTACAGATGAACTCAAAAAACACAAAACTTACCGATCTTTTGACGAGAATGACCACAATTCACTAACTGTTCAATAACAATTGTCCACATGTACACATTGAGATTCTTGGGTTCTGATTGTTTACATCAATTCCCGCTAATTTTTATTGTCTTGTCAATTTTTTCAATGATCAGCGACCTCTAATTCCATGGATTAGCTCAATCATAGCGCTCAGTTCAAAAATATCATCAAAAAATCAAGTGTTCAAAATGATGTGTCTCTCACCATAGTTACTATTCAAGATGCATTGTGTTCATCATCTTTTATCTCTAATTATGATGTTTCCCATTCTCATCAGCAGAGAAACAACTAGATTCATGGTCACTGGACATGATGGAAAAGAGAGAGAAAGAAAGAGAAAGAGAGAGAGAGAGAGAGAAATAGAGAAAACGTGTCTGTGTGTATGTATGGCATGCTTTATGATGCATTGAAAGTATCAGAAGAGTGGCAAAAGAGATTATTCAGAGAATACTCATTCTATATCCTTTCACAGCATCATTGCTGTTACAATCATCTTCATCTTTTCTCATCTCATCTCTCTTTCGGGCCTTTATTTCTCGTGTACATGTTCATTTCAAGTGAGGAGCAAATAGTCTTCCAGGCAATTTACTTGATTATGCTAGCATTTAGGCGAACTACACAAATCTACATAAATATGAATATTTGATCGATTTCTGTGATTCAAAATGATGATGAAAATAGAGAGAGAGAGAGAGAGAGAGAGAGAGAGAGAGAGAGAGAGAGAGAGAGAGAGAGAGAGAGAGAGAGAGAGAATAGTGAGAATGTGAAAATCGAAATAAGCCATAGTTTAGTTTGGGTGAGTGTATAAGTATGAATACCAGAAGATGAAAAGAAGAGGAGTTATAAGATGAATTTTCAATCTCAACTCATCATTCTAACACCATTGCCATTGAATGATAAAATAAGATGGTTGAATCATCGTCGATAGCAATGGTAGAAGATGAAAAGTAAAGCAAACTTATCATCATTCCTTAACCATTCTTTTTTCTCTCTTTCCATCTCTTTGCTCTGAGCCATTCTCTCTCTCTTTTTTCCTTCTTTCCATAGCCTCTTACATATGTCAAACTTTTTTCAAGTAATATCATTCATCTCTGTTTTATTCCATCTCATTCTTTTCTTTTCTTTTTTTTGCACCATCTTTCTTTCTTCCACTAGAATCATGATTCCTTCCAAGTTTATGATAATTTTCGAATGATTTACTGCTTACTTCAAAATTTCCCACTATTCCATAGAGCTAAAAAAAGAGGCCAAAGGGTATGAACATGTGTGTTAGTGAGTGGAAGTAAAGGGAAGAAGTGAGAATGATCATGATGAAAAAAACCGAATAACTGTAAAAACGTTTCCAGATAGAGGAGTGGATCTTGATGGTTGATACATGGAAAAAGTGTAGTGAATCAAGTGATGTTCACCAATCATCACTCAATTTACTTGTCATGCAAAAAAGAAGAGGAACCATTTTAGAGTGGAATCAGTGGAAGAAAAATTCAACTAATTTTTGCTCACACAAACACATATTGGTCTGATAGTTTCATCTAGTTCCGAAAATAATATAAAAACTTTTCCACTATCATTACATATTCACTTTACAGTTAGATTCATCAATTGTTTATGAAAAAAGTACTCATGAGAGACAAACCGGTGGAAACATGCTACATCTTTCCACTGTTGTGTATGAAAAAATATTCAATGAACCAGAATATTGAATGTCAAGATTGAAAGTAAGACACAAGAATGGAGTAAATTTGAATTACTGAGAGTATCTTATTTTACTAATTGGAATTTTCCACAATATAATTTTATCCACTTTTTCCTGGAAAATAATGTAAATGCCTTCGAGCTTATGCAAGTTTTTACTGATGATTGCACATGATGCCCATATATTTCCCAGAAATTTCAACATTCATGAATAATCCTATAATCACGATACATATGGAATGCTATTTACTAATGCTACTCATACGAGTACAGATTACTACTATAGGCGCTGAAATTATTTCACAAATCAATTCAACTTATTAGAATACATATATTCAACATTTATTCCAGTGTCAGGAATACAAAAATTGAAGTATATTCCATACCAATTCCCCCGAAGTCTATCCATTCCTTTCCCACACAGATTCATGATCATACTGACTAACACCATCAATATGTCTATTAGATTTACTGTATCTCTTTTGAATGGTGGTGAAAGGGAAAAAAAATTCACCTCCTCTTCAAGTGGGCCATATAGAAAGGCGAAGAACAAAAAAGTAAGCTCCTAAGTGATCATTAGAGAGATGCTATAGATTTGAAGGCCTTCTCTTTTTTAACACATACACACATAGTTTCAAAGGATCATTTGTGATCAAAAAAGATGATATACAGTGATGATTTTCAGTATAAATCATCCGTAAATCCTACTGATAAAGTTGTTTCATATTAGAGGATAGAGAGAGAAGATGGAGACTAAGTATGTTTCATTTATATATATATTCGATGTCTAGTGTGTGTGTGTGAGAAAAGTGTCTCTCCAAGCAGAACAAGATTGGATTTGAAAAATTTTTTCCCTCCTTTTTGTTCAAATTTTTCTCCTCTGGGTGAACAAATTCGATAAAGATTGAAACACATCAACAAGGAAGAGAGTCGTTTATGGGTCCTCATATTACGATAATCCCAAGCTCTCATGATCAGGGTTGTAAAAAAATTGTCATGATAGAGAGGCAAGAGAGAGAAAGAAAGAAAGAAAGAAAGAAAGAAAGAAAGAAAGAGAGAGAGAGAGAGAGAGAGAGAGAGAGAGAGAGAGAGAGAGATGAGGAAAATTTTTTCGATGATGATAACTTTCTGGTGAGAAGCCTCTTGTAAAGAGAATCCATGGAATGTTATCACGCAATTCAAGCTGTGTGAGTATATGGATGTATGAGAATGTGCGTATGGTAAGAAGAAAAAATAACCGCTATTTTGCATGAAAATTGATCACAAAAAAGCTATCATGAGACTTATTATGGACAGTTTAAATGTCAAACAATGAAAATTTAAGTACTCAAGTATATCGATTCGTTTCAGTTGAGGAAAACCTACTCTCTTCTCAATATGATACCTATTACTCATAATCTCACCAATTTTACCGATCAAATCTCAACATAAATTGAGAAAATACTTGATTATACCTTTTTGCTCCATCTCATGAATGTTGGGAAACTTTTTTCCGATTATATTCCCACCATACGTATTCGGGTATCAGAGGATTACGATTATACCAAAGTGATTACTTTCAACTAGCTGATCGTAATTATGATGTGATGATGAGTACTCGAAAGAAAAACTTAACCTTAAAGGTATCACTAATTACAGATTATTTATTTGGACTATCTTTTTCTTTACAGCTCAAGAGGGCGAGAATCCAGGAGCTTGTGCTTATGCGCTGACAGTTTTTTCTGTGATAATCATAATCATGTTCTTGCCTTTATCTCTTTTCTTTTCAATCAAGGTGAGTTGAATTGATGAAATTCCATTGATTTTAATCAGTTTATTAGGTTTTGTTTTGTCTCATCGACTCGATCTTTGGAAAACTTTCATCCACACAAGGCATATTAATCGAATAATTCAAAATATTCGAAAGTTTTCCCAAAAAATAAAGAAAAAAAGGTTGAAATTGAAAATTAGTCTCTCTCTCCCTCAAGTATCAGAGCGTATTGAATATATTTGTTTCAAAAAGTGAACAATACTGCTCTCAATGATGAAATTTGAATAATTCATTGACACTACATAAGTATTGCTCAATATAACATTCGCTCATGCAAATTATAGCTTCCATTTCCCTACCTCCTAATGTATTCTCTCAGTGAACTTTGATACACCTTCTCTAACTAGTAGGTGGAGGTGGTAATTCATAATCATATCAGATAAATTCTACACTCAATATTATTATGTTCATCAATCATCCGAGTGATAAGGAATAGTATAATCAAATGAACCTGCAAGTGTATTCATTTTTTACACTTTTTTTTCTTTTCTCTCTCTTGCATCCAAAAAGTATGCAATACTTGAGAGAGAGGAAAATTTATTTTGTAAGCCTCACATGATCCATACCAGCATTTCGAATGATTCCATCATCAATGCCTCAGATAATAGTTGTGGCTGGTTACGACATATAAGATTTATTCCTTCCACTTATACTTTCTCCTTCTTCTCCTCTCTTTCCTCCTTTGGTGAAAAAAGGTTGTCCAAGAATATGAACGAGCGGTTATATTTCGATTGGGTAGACTTTTACCTGGTGGAGCAAAGGGTCCAGGTTTATTTTTCATCATTCCTTGCATAGATACTTACACAAAAGTGGACCTAAGAACTGTATCGTTTGATGTACCACCTCAAGAGGTAAGCAGAAAATCTGTAGCATTCTATTGTAGTCTCATGCCTTGATTATGACTTTATTCCATTAGATTTTAACCATTATTGATGATTCAAATTTTATATTCTTCCATCCAGATACTATCCAGAGACTCTGTAACCGTGGCTGTTGATGCTGTCGTTTATTATCGTATTAGCAATGCCGCCATCTCAGTATCAAATGTAGAAGATTATGGTCGATCTACTCGTCTACTGGCTGCCACTACTTTGCGTAATGTTTTGGGTACCAAAAATCTGTCGGAAATCCTAAGTGAACGAGAATCTATAAGCCATGTAATGCAAACTAGCCTCGATGAGGCTACCGATCCTTGGGGTGTTAAAGTCGAAAGAGTAGAAATGTGAGTGATGATCATGAGTTCTGTAGAGTATAATCTACTGAGCTTTGAGTATACTTTTTTTTAATCTAAAAAGCTTTTAATTGTTTTCCACTTATGTGTTTTACTCATGAACTTTGTCATTTCAACTCAAGTACCTGATTCCTGGATGATCTGAATATCTGGTATTGAAGATTTCCCTTCAAGAAATATGCTTCAGCTGAATAAGAACTGCAGATTTATTTGGAGCATTCGTGCTCAAAGAATCTTTTCCTAGGAAGAGCAACATTTCATTATTGTACATGAGGACCTGAGGAGATTCACATGATTCTTTTTCTATCTCATCTGCTTAGGGAAACTCTGCAAATGTTATGGATAGTCACTCGACTAGATCATGAACTCTATTTCTTCTCTCTCTCTCTCTCTCTCTCTCTCTCTCTCTCTCTCTCTCTCTCTCTCTCTCTCTCTCTCTTGAACAATTTTCCAAAAAGCGGATAGCCTGTCTATTGAAGACTCGAGAGAAAGAGTAGGAATACTTGATAAATGATCATAGAGGCATATTTTTGTGTGTATGAATCTTGAAAGCTACAGTTGAATGTGACGTTAAGATCTTGAATTCAAATCAGATACTTGATTTGTGGTTGTGTGCATTGCAATAAATCCAGAGGAAAATATCAGAGAAGTTTAGCCTTGCCTGCGGTTATGAGTGACCAGTCGAAGAATGAACATGAATAAATGATCCACAGTGTATGAGTACTCCTAGTGAGTAAACTCAATATGAAGTGAAAAGAATCCCCATCAGTTCACTTTCTATTCTCATATATTGTATGATTTTCTCTCTATCTCTCTCATCCTCCCTCTCTCTATGTTTTTCCACCTCTTTTATCCATTATGATAAGAAAATGGTTGCTCAAAACGAAGACATCTTCTTCTTCCTCTCTCTCTCTCTCTATATGAGATGAATAGTGATGGAACTTTAGGATCGAAAAGGAAAGAATGATGACCACTTAATATGAGCAGCCAAGTTTGCCTCATTCGAGGCTAGATAATCATTCATCATTTGCTATTGTTCTAGTTCCATTGAAAAAGATAGTAGAGATAAGAATGAAAGAATAGGGAGAGACCTTAGTTTTCATCTTGAGAAGAGAGAGAGAGAGAGAGAGAGAGAGAGAGCTCATGAACTCATGAACTCATGAATCTTTGGTTTATTGTTGTTAGAAAATATGTCCATGGAATGCGGAAGGTGTCTTCTACTTTTCCCCTCCCCAAAACTTACGACAAACGTCGAATAAAGCCTCCTGAGAATAAGAAAAATTGAGTAATGGAAAATAAGCTAAGGAATTAAAAGGGAATAGGGTCATCAAGAAATAGATAGAAGCAAAGAAGACTTAATAGTAAAGGAAGATGGAGAGAGAGAGAGAGAGAGAGAGAAGGAAAAAGCGAGAAACTAAAGCAAAAAGTCAAAAACATCATGATAAATGAGTATAAAGCAATCAAGAAAATATGAGTCAACAAGAAATAAGTCAAAAGATCATCTTCAACAAGAAGAAAAACTTTTGCCTCATCTTTCTTTCTCTATGTTCTCGGTTAGATTAGAGACTTATGAATGCACCGACCATAGCATCACATCTCGTGTCTTGATTACTAATAAGAGGGATATATAGTAGTTGGAGGACTAGGTAAAATTTTCCAAGGTTCATGATCGATGGAACTATATCTTAAGGTATCAGAAACCTAAGTAGAAGGCTCAGCTTTTGGATGCAAAAAATGAATTCGAATTTTGATGAATCATGTTTCATACCTCAAATAAGATTGTATTCCTCCATTAATATATGGATATCTAACATTTTATTAAGATTTATCGGAACTTATGAGTTTTACAATCTCATTACTTTCGGTATGGTCAGATCTACTGATGTTTTGTTCTCATTCCTTTCGATTGTACTTAGGATATTTTATTCAAATTATGTTGAAACGCTTATACTCTGAAGGAACATGATTATTACTAAAGCCTGAAGCTTATTAGACTCCACTAATGATGCCTATGAAGAAATTAAGCTAATTTAGAGAGGAAATACTAACCAGGCAGCTTACAGGAGGGAATCAGAAGTCAATTTCGAATATGGAAGCTATTGTAAGCGAAGATCTAGAAATAGCGAAATTATAGAGTCCATCAAAAGAGGCAAGCTCATTCATAACAGAATAAGAAACTTTTTTCACTATGTAATGTAATTCCGGGACATATTCTCATGACAAAACCTATCTACATTCATACAACGATACCATGTAGAAAATATTGCTCAACACAATAGTAGAAGCAATTTCAGGAGAAGCCTGTCCATTTCATCTTGTAGTCTTGGTGATTGACTGAAAAATTTTCTGCATGATGATATTAAAATGAGGCAAAAATAGGTCAAATGTAAGTTTTGCATGATAGAGTGGTCCATTGGTCATCACTTGTCCATGTGTGTGACATACATGGAAGAAGAAGAAGAAGAAGAAAAAGAAGATATTTTCAACTCAATGATAAACTAGCCAAAATTGATCAATTCATTTCTCTCACTGACCTATCCCTCTTCTTCTCTCAAACCAAATCGTGAAGATCCACGTGTCCTACCATAATTGGCTTGTCCGAACCTTTTTCTCACACACTTGTGATAGATGCTTACAAAATTTGTGTTTTCCATTCTATCAATCGATACTACCATTCCAACGATACTCTATGAAGTGATCCCAGTGTACTCAGAGCACCTCGAATATTCTCAGCTACGAGAAGTATTATTGAAAATTCTGAATACTGAAATGAGAACCTTGAAACATAACAATGACCATATTTTGTATTGTTGAATATTGTTCTAATCCTACAGAAAAGACGTACGTTTACCTGTCCAGCTACAGAGAGCGATGGCCACGGAAGCTGAGGCCGCTCGAGAGGCTCGTGCAAAGGTGATCGCTGCGGAAGGAGAACAGAGAGCATCCAGAGCATTGAAGGAAGCATCGGAAGTGATCCACGATTCACCAGCAGCCCTCCAGCTACGATATTTGCAGACATTGTCAAGCATTGCGGCGGAAAAAAATTCTACCATCGTTTTTCCTGTTCCAATGGAATTGTTCCGAGGGCTGATTCCTCATGTAAATGATACTCATTGATTATAAGTTACTCAGAAAAAAAAAATAAAATTCACAGCCATAGGTATTCAATTTTATTTACACCACCAAAAACAAATCCGTTTATGCATGTGGAGCGGATACCTTTCGATTTCAAATAGGAAAAATTGTGTGAGGCAAGAATCTTAGGGGTTCTGATGAGCTATATATTGATTTTAGATTCTGAGTTTAATTTCAATTCCGATTTTTTATGCCATTTTCATCATCCCTGGCGAGTGAGAGCATCTATTAAGTGTTCTCATAATTAGACCAATTATTTTTCCGCTGCTTTTTGCTTCGATAGCTTACCCTGAACCAGCTGAGAAATTTGAATCATCTTCTCATTGACATTTTTATCTCTTTTCCTACAGTATAACAACCATGACTCGAATCATTCGAAAAGTACACCTAAGAAGAAAATTCTCCTCGATATTGAAGTAACCTCAGATCAAGCAGTGGAAGCTCCACCGGCAAGTTCATCACCAAGAGCAGAAAATGAGACACTTTTTCATGATGTTTCATGGCCTTTTGCTCATTCCAATTCGTCTTTTATGCTGCCTTGGCCCATGGATAATTAAATGATGTCAATATAATGGTTAAAAGGTGTTAAGAGGAGAACAAAAATTCATATTGATAACCGAAGATAGGCGATATTCATAATTTTAAGATCTAAGGAGTACAGTGTGCATGGAAATGTTTCAAAGAATACTGAAATCGCTCAAAAAAATTGTAAAATTCTTCAAAATTGTCATTAGAGCTGTTTGAAAAAAAATTTTCTTTCTTTTCCGTTCCTTTTATCGTGTTTTGTTGAAGTTTGCCTGTTGTAATTTTTTCAACAATCTGCCACCGTTAGCATTTAATGTCCTTCCAAAATTTTTCTCCGATGCTAGCCCCTTTATTGAGGTCTAGAGTCACTATTACTATCATTCAATAAACGAATTGAATCAATCAATTACTGAAACTAAATCAGCTTATTGAGCATATATTAACCCATGCAACTATTGATTGGACTGATTATCACGCTGAATTTCATAACTCAACGAAATGAGGGCTCAATTGACACAGCTCTGACCACAACCTGAATTGATGCTGTTCAAATTAGAAAAGAATACTATCAAACGATAACTATCGGAAACCTTCTAGAAATTCTTCTCAAATTAATGCGATCAGAGAAATCAATGATAATGATGAAAAGCCGGTAAACACGGAGAAACTTGAATCAAGCCCGAGACATCAGATGATCAAATCTCCAACACAACCGGTATCACGATGAAATGAATAAAAGTAGACAGAATTGCATTTTGAAAAACACTTTATCTATTACAAATTAGAACAGTTAAGCGACCAATTCGTATTGGAGAGGAGCTAGATTGACAGGCTTGTTGGTCTTGTTAACTCTCACGAGATGTCCACCACGAGGACCAACCGGCTGCCGTTTAAGCATAGGTTTTTTTGTCTTATTTTCTTTAGCCAACTTTTTGAGGCTTTCATTTTCTTTAACTCTTTTCAAGAAATCTTGACGACACTTAGAATGAGATACATGCTCAATTCTCACATTGATTCGCTTGGGAATAATACGATTCCTAACTCTCTTGTTGACAATCACACCAACCGCATGTTTGGTTACATTGAAGACTCGTCCAGTTTTACCGTGATAAAATTTGAATGGCATACCCTTGTGGAAAGCACCATTACCTTTGATATCGACAATATCACCACGCTTATACACTTTCAAGAAAGTGGATAAATGTTCAACACCTCGCCTTCGGAAAGGTCGGGCAAACAGATAACGTGTACCTCGTCGATAACCTTTTGTGTTGGTCATTATTTGTTATTAATATATCCTGTTGAACACACACAAAAGTAACACATTAATAATCCATTCAACCAATCAATAAACAGTAAAACAATACAAAACTACTTACCACTTAATCACACTAAATTAAATTATTTAATTCAATGTGCAAAGGAAAAGTCATTCAAACCAAGTTGAATTACAATCACACACATTGAAGAGTGGTGAAAATATTTTCTCAACTCCGAAAGTTGTTTCCGTTTCCGGTTGATGAATGATGAAAATAGTGGCGCCAAATTTGAAACATACACATTTCATATGAAACATTATCACACAACAACAAAGTGATGACATGTGGTGTGGAAAGCATGCTTTTTGGTGGAATTGATATTAAATTGGTTTCAAATTGAATTGATTTAAGGTGATTACCTTTTTTGTTGTTAACTATTGGTGTGATTGTGAGTAGGGATCATCATGAGTGCTGCTAGTGGTATGGTTTCATTTATTACTGGTGCCGCATCTGGATTGGGCAAAGGAACGCTACTTCATCTTCTTCGAAATGGTGCCAGAGGTGTATATTGTTATGATATGCAAGCGTTTCCAGTTGATTCGGTCACTGATCGTGATAAATTTATGTATAGACAGGGTGATGTGCGGGATGAGAATGGTACCCAAGAAGCGTTGGAAGAATGTTACAAAAAATTTGGTCGCATCGATAATGTCATCAATTGTGCCGGTGTATCGGTAGCGTTTAGAGTTTTCAATTTTCGACGTGATAAACCACATTCATTGAAAGATTTTCAGACCGTAATTGATATCAATGTGACGGGCACATTTAATGTCACTCGCCTAGCGTGTCCATATATATTTAAAAATGAACCAAACAGCGATGGCCAACGGGGAGTGATAATCAACACTTCAGCAACAGCTGGTTTTGATGGCCAAATTGGACAAGCTGCATATTCAGCGAGTGCTGGAGCAATTAATAGTATGACTTTACCATTGGCTCGTGATTTGGGATCCTCTGGAATCAGAGTCATGACCATAGCGGTTGGCTATTTCAACACTCCGTTGATATCCTATCTACCCGAGAATATTCAAGAATTTTTGAAGTTATCGACTTTGTGTCCCAGGAGACTTGGTGAACCTGAAGATTATGCCAAACTTGTTCAAGCCATACTCGATAATGCATATCTGAATGGCTCCATAATTCGATTAGATGGAGGTATGAGAGCATTGGTTTGAATTGCCTCCATCATTTGATTGGAAAGAGATGTCATCGCTACAGAGTCACAGAGTATTCTTATTTTGGAGTGGTAAAAAACCCGAGAAAAGTAAAAAATGTGACGTGTTTAAAGACTTTTTCGGATTATATTTGCCCTCAATCCAATAAAGGATCAGAACTAATTTGGACATTGACCATTATTTGGCTCCAGGCTTTCCAAATCCAAGTGTTGCAAAAGCGAATATATTCCATAGGAAAAGCCACAATATTTGATAGATTTCAAGAAGAATATGAGTGTTTGCTTCATGGTGAGAATACCTTTTGAGTAATCTCTAATTTGAATTTCAATACGCACTTTCCAAAGATTGCTTCCAATGTAAGAGCACAAGCATTCTATGCCGATGATGAAAACTTGTCATGAGTTTTATTCGTCTGATTGTGGTTGATTCGATGATATGTTCTGCTGATATATCTTCAACCATGGCCAATAAAGTTAAATCTCAGATAACTTCTTCGGTTTTCTCCGTCTTTGAGACTGCTTTAATAGCTTTTGCAGGCTGTAAATCCACTCAAACAGAACTGATCAATCTGCTCATGAATCTCATTGATTCCTATACTGAAGTTTTGACTCAACAGAAAAGATTTGAACATGGTTTTGATAATCAACAAAATTCACTTTACCAGCAAACAATAGCAAGTGTCAACGCTTTTGCCTTGATTTTATCTGACAAATTGTGGCAGGATTGCTATGAAGCTTAGCCCAAAGAGGTTCTTCAATTTCAATTGAATTTGATTGTAAGATTTTCTAGAGGGGTTGGCATCGCATCAAATCAGCCCGGCAATGGTAATGGTCGCCGACCATTACCATCTCGATCAAATAGTACCACAGAAATTGGTCCAATGTACAAATCATTGAATCGAACAACACTTTATCTACTATCACGTCCATCTGATACAATAGCCGATAGAATGGCAATGCTTGAAAATTTGCAAAAAATTCACACATCTCGTCAAACAATAATTCATTCACCATATAATAATGATCCTGCCTTCTATGCCTGTCTTACCTATTGTTTATTACAATTGATTGATGAGGAAAAATTCGTCTAGCCACCAAATCCAATAGAATTTTAAGGCATAGTGGCAGCATTACGGATCCTGAGAGAACCGAAATCATGAAACAAGATGAAGGAGCTCTTTTGATTGCCTCTGTTTCCAGAAAAATCTGGGCTGAAGTTTATCTGCACAAAAAATCTAGCTTCGAAGAAGCACTCAAGATCAATTTAACTCCTAATACTCCCAATTTTGGGATCACCTCAGATACACCGGATTTGGGTGCTCTACGAGATACTCTACACGAAAGTTTATTCAAATTTTGAACCAACTATGTGGAATGTGAACGATGTAGACAGAGGAGAAGTCAAATTCGATCTCATTCTTCCAATTTATCGATCGATAGTCCAACAGACCGTGATCGAACTGCTTTGATATCGGAAAAACTTGGCAAAATTAATCGAGTTGTTGTGGGTGGTGGAAGCAATTTGATGAGCAAAATTGTTGGAGGTACTACTGATGCAGTGAGTGGGGCTATAAGTACTATGGTTTCTGGATCAACCACCAAGAAATATTATATATATATAATATAATATATATAGAACACATGAATCTAAAGACGGAAATCGAACATCTTCACCCACATGGGATCTGTTACCTTATCCTGAAGTTGCCGCTAAAACTTTCACTTACATTTCCGTTATCAAGTTGAGTTGAATGAGTTGAATTTCGTATTCCACTAATTTTATTCAACTCTTTAACAGAGAGGAGAAATCAGTAATTTTCAATACTTAATGCATCTCAACACTCTTGCTGGTCGATCTTACAATGATCTGATGCAATATCCAGTATTTCCATGGATTTTGGCTGACTACACATCAGCAGAGCTAGATTTGACCGATCCAACTGTGTTTCGTGATCTATCAAGACCTTTAGGAACTCAAACACCGGAAAGACTTGAACATTTCCGTCGACGATTCAATGAATGGGACGAATTGAATGAGGACACTCCAGCATACCATTATGGAACATTTTATTCTTCTGCCATGATTGTGGCATCATATCTTGTCCGAATGGAACCCTTCACACAACATTTCCTCAGACTTCAAGGAGGTCATTTCGATTTGGCAGACCGAATGTTCCATTCAGTGGGAGATGCTTTCTTGTCAGCTGCAAAGAACAATGTTGCTGATGTGAAAGAATTGATACCTGAATTTTTCACTCTCCCAGAATTTCTACTTAATTCCAACAATTATGATCTTGGTGTCAAACAAAGTGGAGTCAGACTTGGAGATGTTGTACTACCACCGTGGGCAAAAGGTAAAAGCATGAGAAAAACGTTGCTCTAGGATCTTAACTTACTTCTTATTGTTGAATAGGCGATACTAGAGAATTCATTCGGATGCATCGAGCTGCACTAGAAAGCGATTATGTTTCTAGTCATCTTCATGAATGGATTGACTTGATTTTTGGGTTCAAACAGCAAGGTAGGAAAGAGTTTTCATAACAGATTGGTTCATTTTTCATATTTTTAATTTATTTTTCTGTTTTTCAAACTCATAGGTCGACCGGCAGTTGAGGCAGTGAATGTTTTCCACCATTTATTCTATGAAGGTAATGTTGACATTTACACAATCGAAGATCCCCTGAAAAAGAATGCAACTATCGGATTTATCAACAATTTTGACCAAATTCCCAAGCAACTCTTCAAAAAACCTCACCCATCCAAAAAAATAGCCGGAAACTCTGGTGTACCTTCAACTCCGATACTTCCTTCCCTAGGAATGAACAATCTTTTGCTCAGTAGTCCCTCAAACGATAAGCTGATCATACATCACTTAGACACTCTCAAATCATCTCCTCATCCAGTGAAAGAGCTTCGAGGAGCTGTTGGTCAAATGATTCAAGTTGATAAAAATCTATTAGCTGTTGAACAGATTAAAGTTCTTATTCCACCGACTTACAATCGATATGTGGCATGGGGCTTTGCTGACCACAGTATTCGCATCGGAGCTTACGAGAGTGATCGGGCGATTTATATATATGAATCTGAATTTCTACCTCCCAATGGAGAAATACTCTATGGAACAATACCCAATCCTCGAACTTTGATCACCGCTGGCACAAGTTCGGTGATCAGTGTGTGGCGATTGAAAGAGAAAAGTCAACGTCTTCAACTCATGCAACATCTGTATGGACACAGTGAAGTGATCACATGCCTTACATCATCTTCATCTTATGGCTTGATTGTGAGTGGAAGTCATGATCGAACCTGCATCGTATGGGATTTGAATAGACTACTTTTCGTTCGTCAATTGGGCTGTGGTCATGATTCCAATACTGTCCATCCATCTCCGATTACATCAGTTGCAATCAATGATTCTACTGGAGATATAGTTACATGCTCAGCGACATGGTTATTTTTCTGGTCCATCAATGGAGTGTTTTTCGCTTCTATCAATACGATATTGGTTGATCACCATCTTATCTATGCCAACAAGAGTCCTCAACCGGATGAGGAAATGGAGGAAACAAATCATTCCAATTGTTCATCTAGTCACATACCGTGTGCAGCTTTTTCTCTCCACAATGATTGGGATTTAGATAATGTCATGATAACTGGATCAAGTGATGGAATCGTTCGAATATGGTCATTAGAATATGTTCAAGTGCCTGTTGAAGAGAAGGATCCGACAGCATGGGGATCATCTTCAACACTTTCCGATGCCTCAAATGGTTCCACAGACTGTGAAACTGAACAATCCAGCTCATGTAGACTCTCAGAACCTCCGACAAAAGATGAAATCGTGAGAAGAATGAGTTTAGCTTCTGTTGTGGAGGAAACAATTAAAGAAGATGATTCAAGTGAGGACTCAGAAACGCTCAATCTGGCTGATAGTAGTCGAAAATCCTCATTCAATGCAAGCTCAAATGCTACATATGGCTCACAAACCATACAAATTCGAATTGATGCTGGTACTCCTGAGAGACGAGACAGTGTTAATCCACAATTTCAACAATCTCATCAATCTAGTCAAATTAATTCATCACCACAAATGTCTTCCTCAAAATCTTTGGTAAATGATCTGCCCAGTATTATATGTGAATCAGATAAAGGTGAAAAAGTGATCGATGGACAGGGTTCAGCCCCTGGAACACAAGGCACAGCTCCTCATGGATTGGCTGGTAAAAAGAAACCAGCTCCAATTGATATGTCAAAAATTAGAGCATCGAAATCGGACACTTCTCTCATGAACACATCAATGATGGATGATTTGAATACTATCAAGCCAGCACCTGATAAGTTAGCGGCATCATTGCTCAAGCCAGGATTCAAGTGGGCTCGTAGATTGACTCTCCGAGGCAAACTTTCCTCAAATAAATCTTCTGATCGTCGAGAGGATATTGAGCCTATTGCGATAACCTCTCTAATGATTTCCAAAGATTGTCGAACAGTATTTGTCGGTGATGCTAGAGGTCGTGTATATGCATGGTCTGTTGCTGACCCAAAGAGCTTCAATAATTGATTGATCTAGTGAGAAAATATTGTTTGTTTGTTTCTTTCTTTCTCTTCCGAGTGACTGTAATGAATGTTGTAACAAATTTAAATCTATTTCATTATATCAATTGAAACTTGAAATTCATACTTAATATTGTTCTCATTGACGGAATGTTCATCTGCTAGCCAATTTCCGGGGAAGAAGGCAAGAAGTCAAGGCTAATCATCCGGAAACCGTGGGAAAGGATCTGGAAGTATCTCATTAATATTGGAGAGCTTTGCCAGTTGTAATGCAAAAATCAGATTTAATGAGCTAATCGCAATTGTGAAAATCCTCAAGCATCATATCTTCATGAGGCCGAAGTCGAAACTGGGTGGTTCGAGTAATCATTACAACGACCGCAATCAATTGAAGGTGATAGAACTGGAGGTGATCATGAAAATAAGAAATATTTCCAAACTTCTCCAATAACTGAATTAGGCTAATTGGCTTGACTTCCTGTGGAGGAAAATGGATGATTTTTACTCAACACCAGGAAGTATGAGAGGAGTTCATTTCCATAGATATGAGTAAGAGCTTGACTCAAATCATCATGACCACAATCATATGGAAAGTAAGGCAATTATTAAGAGTTTGAGAAGATTCTCTTCCATTTGATATTTTCCATGTGACAATGATAAATTCTAGACAATTACAATTGAAGAGTCAAAGCTTTGAATGCTCATCGATTGAGTGTAGATTGGATCACAGGTATTGAGCTCTGCAAGACAATGATCACATCGAACTAGTATTATAATAGAATACTTGGAATTAGTTGTGACAATAACGAGACTGGTGAATAAGCTTATCAGGTGGAATCGAATGGATTCAGTTCAATTTTCATTCGTAATAAATTTCTTGAGAAAGTTTTGATGCGAGGCATTTTTCATCAAACTCAAGTGAATCTGTGCAAGATAATTCTGATGAGCTGATGGAAAGGCTTTCTGGAAATGAAATGTTTCTCAAGATTCCTCCACATCTCGATTCTAGTAGTCATGGTCTATCTTATTGTGATGAGTCGATCCACTGGGAAATCTGGAGGTGATATCAATTGAGAGGTCCGGTGAAGAGGATTCGACCATGTTACAGATTAGTTATGGATTGTGAGCAAAACTCTCGTAGCATAGCAGCGTTTAAGCCGAGACAGCAGTAAATTAAGGATAGATGACATTTATATCCCACAGGGAATGAATTCATGGTAAATATAATGACTTTGTGAACAATAAATGATGAATTTCTAATGATTGTTTCTGCTGTTGAATAATCAAGATGCTTTTTTGATGAAACAGATGTTATCAACACAAAAATGGATGAATAAGCAGAATTATTGCCATGTTTGAGATAGAAATTGAATCTTCAAACTGAGGATAGATAAATCAGCACATAAGTGTGAGAGAATTTCATCTATTTGAAATAATGATGGACCGTAGAGCTTGCTTTTGCGATACCTGTGAATTTAAAGTTAAAGGAGAAGAATTCTCAAAGAGATCTCGGAAATTAGAAAGCAATCTATTACATCATTTGTTTATTCCTTTAAATAACCTATATACTCTCGGACTTGGAGCATGAGGGCATCCAACGAGCTGGTATCTATTTTCATAGTGGAAATTCAAGGGTAAAATAAACTTCACTGTCAGGGAGAAGATGTAAAGGAGTGAAAACTACAATAGAGATTCTCTTATAATGCCTTTACTTTTTGACACTTGAAACTGCTATCAATCAAGGAAATAGAGATAATATTCCAGTCATCGGAAATAATTTTCTTGGAAGTTAAAAATATCGTGATGAATCATATTGGTGAATTTTGTCTGATAGCTTCCAGACGAAAAGAGTTTTCAAATTTTATTTATGCTCCATCCTTTGCATAACCTAGATGAATCACTGGATTGTTGAAAATTATTCCAGCCCAAATTACAGAATGACAAAACAAAGGGAGAGAAAGAGAGG
>QZCP01000838.1:6290-114628 GCA_003956705.1 Brevipalpus yothersi
CTCTCTCTCTCTCTCTCTCTCTCTCTCTCTCTCTCTCTCTCTCTCTCTCTCTCTCTCTCTCTCTCTCTCTCTCTCTCTCTCTCTCTCTCAATTTCACTTACTCACTGATCATTAATTGAACAATTTGTGATCGAAATTAGTGTCAATTGATCAATGAATCGAATGTTTCTTTTTTTCTTGTCCCATTCTACTGTTTAGAGGCGCTTTTGAAATGCCGGCTGTATCGATTCCAAACTGTACATGTAATCACTCAATTCCAAAACACAGTACAGTTTTCCTTCTATCGTCAGCATGCACACAAACACAAACACACCAGAATGCTCAATCAATTGATTTCGATATCATGCATGCAATCATGCATACCAGACACCTTCTCAAGTGATAATGTTGTTTTGTGGGTGGCGATAATTTTGCATTTATACACCTTTTTGGCAAAATTTTTATCCTTTTATCTTGGAAAAGAAAAAGTGGCCAAAATATTTGACTAATTTTTATGCGTTCAATTTTTTTATTTCACCTCCCAACTCATCAAGGTAATCAAGAGCCTAACAGCAAAAAGAAGGAAAGAATCACCGAAACCGATAAATCACATGGATCCATATTCTTGCGTATTGGTGCAGTTGCCTTTGGACTCGGAACCATGATCTACAATGGACTAGAATTTGGATCTTATTTCGAGATTCCCTACAGTTCACCATGTTATTCTTTGCTTTTGGGTATGTTCCAGATCTTTTTTTCCCCTATTGACCATTCAGTCACATCAGAACATCTTATATCTGATAAAAAACCTCAAATCAATCATCCCATGAGTCATTTTCAACCATATTTCACCATTATATACCCATGACATTCCATGGAACTTGACTCTCACCCAATCTACCAAGACTCTGATAGGGATGATGATACATCATGCCTCTGGCTATTGTTAGTAGAACATGACTTCCACACTTCATAGCAACATGGGTGAATCAGCATGGAATGTGAAGTTTCTCGAAGAAAGCTTAATGCTAACAAGCAATTCACTGGTATTAATTGTGTGTCAGTCTCTCTCTCTCTCTCTCTCTCTCTCTCTCTCTCTCTCTCTCTCTCTCTCTCTCTCTCTCTTTATTTATATTGGATTAAGTTCAGCTTGCCTACTTAAACTTGGCTTTTACCTTATGGCTTGTTTTTTCACAGTATCATAGCCTCAGGATAAAAGAGAATACTTCTCTAGGCTCATGTCGATGGAAGTGTGAGGCGATGCTGAAGAGGTATTCCGATTCTCGATGATTCAAGAAATATTTTTTCCTCGCTTATCTAACTATTTTAAGAAACATGAAATTTTGGGGGAAAGAATTTAGCTGTTCAAATTTTTTGGTCCAACAGAAATTGAGTCTACTTCCAATTCCTCTCACATTTCCTCCGAGTGTGGCTTAATATTGAATAATGCCGCGAATCTTTTCCATGAGACAGGAAAACTCCTAAAAGGAGTCATAGATTGCTGTCCCAAATCTATTGGTTTTTCGATGCTGAATATCAATTATCTAGGCCTTTCGAAGTACAGCTTCAGGGTACAATAGAAACTTTCCTTCATCTATCAGTTAAATAAAGTTTTGGAGTCATTACACACTCTTTTATACTAAAATACAAATACATACTTAAATACACTCAATGTATTCACTTATGAGAGATCTATAATTCAAATTGCATTTCTTCACACTTCAGTTCGGAGTGGAGCGCTTGAAACGTGAAAGAAAGTGAAACTTTCAGGTTCTAGGTTCGAATCCAATGGAGATAATAATTTTTCATCCAAAAAGCTTGATGAAGTTGAGTAAAATATATTCTTATTCTAAGTAAAACCTATCAATTTATTATGGAATCCAATGCTCATCATATTGAGAACATTTTGTTGCTTTAAAGCTTGCGTCATATGGGAAAACTTTGCCACTTGATTGTATCACCAAGTTTTTATTAGATTGATTGTGAATAAGTCTCAAGGAATTGAATAGTTTTTTAAGAGATTTCTTCAAGATTTCTCAAGATCCACAATTGGAAATGATACTAGTATCTATTCAATGTCCATCTCCTCCCATCTTTTTTTCTTGTTTTTTTGGTTATCAATACTCACGGTGATTTGATAAAATCAAAAAATTATTCAGAGTTATGGCGAGAAATGATGAACAACAAGTCTCGTAAAAGGATTAATTCATTTAAGCCAAAATGAATCGAAAACTTTAGGGTTATTGAATCAAAATTTTGCTCCTGACTCTTTGAAAATTTTTCTTCAAAAATTAATGAACTGGGCTTCCTCAGGCTGTGGAAACTCAGCATGTTCAAGGCATGCTTCGGGAGTCTTCGTCTTTTTTTAATCGTGAAAGTAGAACAAAATTGTCTCGTCAATCTTAACAATTGAATGATTTTCAGTTTTGATGAGCATAAGCATAAGTTTGATACCATGAAAGTGCAAGAAAGTATTTGAAAAGGCTCAAAATGTTTGTCAAAACACCTGAGATGAAGTTAAAAGCTACCAAAAAGTGGAGATATAATTATTCTGATGGATATCGAGAATTTTTGAAAGGAAAACTCAAGAAATCTATGTCGATACTTTTGATACATCCGAATCGGATGCTCAAAATTTTTTGTGGCCAAAGATTTTTGCCTTCCAACTTGATCTTTTTCGAACTAAAAGCGAGTGTATATGAATACATATAATGCATTATTTTCGTGTAGATCTCCATTTTTCTCTTATAATCAGGAAAGTTGCTTAATAACATCCGGTCTGAAGCACCTCAGCACGGTGCATTGCAGAATGAAAGATATATACACTTTTACTCAATAAGAGCAACAATTGAGCTTACAGCTTGTTAGTCGAAAGAATGACAAGTATGCAAGTATAACACTAGTTACCATTCAAATGGAAGCAACTGAACACATTCAGAGTAAACGTATATCGAGTGAATTACTATGCATTCCGTTTTGCTTCTCTTCTTTCTCTTACTCGGAACTTTGCTAAAGTGAGCATCTCATTCGATGTGAACGAATCGCTGATTTTTCCAAACTTTTTTGTTGCATATCAAAAGCAAAATTTTCTGAGCATCCGACATTGAAATGTATTCATAATTCAAGGTTTTCGAGTTGGGAAGAAAGAAAAAATGAAAACATTGTAAACATCGCCAATAACTGTATTACATTACTGCTGAGCTCTTAATTATTTTCCTATTTTGTACCATCTCAGCAGCAACTTCCTTACCAATTGCTCAATACAAATTACTCAAATTCTTCAGGTCCAAGTTTGCAACTATTTTCTCGATTCACATCATTCACTTGGCCTTTTAGCCATGTTTTGGCAAAGTTTTTGATCAAATTATCAATCTTAAATGCGTTTTCGTTTGTATAACTCGAACCTAATGCTTCATCATTTTGTTCGGCATCCTTACCTCTTTTTTTTGAAACCAATTGATTCGAATTCCATTTGACAAATTCCTCCGACCGCTTTCAATTTTCTTGCACCCTTCATCACTGATCAAAAACTTGAGGCCCTATCACTCCCAAGGCCTCACCATTTAATTGATTCAATTCGAAGAAATATTTTTTTAAAATAGGTATATCATAAAACTTTGACTTGAAATTCATCGTAGAAGTTGCTTTCCATATGTGTTTGACTTTGCTCAAAAGATGGAGTTTGATGCACATAAAGTTCAACAGCAGTTCATTTCTTCTCGATGTTCCACAATTTTTTATTATCTCATGGCTATCTTGATCATGACTAAATCGACGGCAGATCGGAATGTTTAATTAATCAGATTTTCTAGAATTTTTGGAATGAATAAAGGTTTATTCCAGAGGCTATATAATTACCAGGTAAATAGGAATTAAGAAGTTAAAGAAAATTGTATAATTGAGCCATTCACCTTATTTTCTAGCTATAGCAAACAAATTTTATCCACTAGCTCTAGTCCAATTACTTACCAAGTAATGGGCTCATCTTACGCTCATTCGTGAGGTTATCCAGAAATATCCGAAGTATTCTTAGTATAACGATTCAGAATATTATTTGAATCGAGTTTCTTGTCAAGATCTTGGCCTTTTTCATTCTCCGAGAATTTGTACTTTCTGTAGCGATTTTATTCTAAAATTTCTTGAAAATATTGCTTCCTTGAATATTTTCTTAGAGTGAAGCCTTTTTTCGCTCTCTTTTTGCCAGATTTGACACAATCTTTGTCTCAATTTCTAGGTGATTTTCCAATGAATTCTCTATGGTTCATTGTTCTACTTGACTTACTCTATCTGATCATCATTCTCTATTTCCTGTGAAGCTATATTGGACAACAGAAACAAGCTGAGATGGCCATGCTATTGGCTAGTTTGACAACTTAAAACAATTTACTCACAGGTCAAATGCCTTCCTCAGGTATGAGTCGCATGGTTGAGGATCATTTTTCAATCGAGAGTAAAATAAGATTCTTTTGAAGCAAGATTCTTGTCATTCCTAGGAAACTTTTCGCCCTCTTATTCATATCAGCTACTACGATTCTGTGATTGAATCAGAAGAGAAGAAAAAACTCAGCACTTTCATGATGCAATACAGAAATCGATCATGATTATGTAAGGGTATTCACTGTTGCTACTTTTTTCTTTGTATATTGTTCTTATACATTGGCTTTGACTAACAGAATAGTGTTTCGTCATGATTAAGGTACACTGTTGTGATCGATATTAATTTCATCATCACTCCATTCACATTTCATTCTATTAGCTGATGAGCTTTTACAACAATTTGCGAGTTTCAAATTTCGAATCCATTGAATTTTTTTGGCTCTTGTTAGTGTAATGTCTCAAATCTTCAATCGATTGTTTGATTCATCCTCCCAGAAATCAATTCAATGTGATGATATGTCAATCTCTTAAAGTAACTGTGATTGAACGTTGATTATTCGATTTTTCCATTGAATAATAGTTCTGAAAGAATCGATTCCCAGTCCAAAGTTCCCTAGCCATTTCCTCTTCTACCATGATATATCAATGGTGTTGATTTGCTCTCCAAGTTCAGCGAACCGATTTCTTGTGAACATGATGTGTGTATGTGTATGGGGAGAAATTTCTAAGGAATATACACACATATACAGTGGAAAGATTATTAGAAGAGGAAACAAATTCATTGACAGAGAAGATGAGGAACAGCCATCACACCCATCAGAAACACTTGCTATTTGACTAATGTATGGGAATACAGCAATCATTGCGTACAATTTCATTTGTACTGGATTCTCTTCTATTCTTTCCCGCTCTCTCTCTCTCTCTCTCTCTCTCTCTCTCTCTCACTCACTCTTGATTCCTTTACACACAAATGATAATAGCTCTCAGAGATGTAATAATAGTTCCATGGCTTTCCTCTATTTTTCATGTCAATTTTTTTCATCCTCTCTACACTCTTCTCTCTCTCTCTCTCTCTCTCTCTCTCTCTCTCTCTCTTTCTCTTTCAACACTTTCATCCTCTTTTCGTACATTTCAAATGGCTTTGAATTCAAAAAGGTTTCAAGTTAACTTTTTCATTCTCCTCTCTCTCTTCCTTCATATACAGTCCACTTCACTCATCTGATTTAACTTGATTCAGTTCTCTACTTTTATTCTCTTTCTTCAATCCTTTTTGATAAGATTTAAGCAGCACTTTACAATTGTCTTGAGAGAGAGAGAGACAAACACTATCTACAATAGAGAATTGGTTATAGGTTTTGCTTGCAGTCAAATGCAAAGAGATGAAACAATTTTGAAGATTGTTCATGATTTCATTTTCTCACACGTCCATAGAATATTCTCTTCCTTTCACAACCCAATCGATTGAAACATAACTTACCTTATGTATTCCTGTGTGTATGGTCAAGAAGTGAAAATCAAGATTAAGATGAATAAATCTGAAAAAGATGGGATGAAAGAAGGAAATCATTAACTTTTTTTCCCTTTTTACTTCCAACCATTTATATATATCAACATTGCGTGAGGATCAACACTAGGTGAACATGATATGATTCCTGAACTTGCCATCTATGTCACTCATTCTATACCTCTAATTGAAGTCAAACATGGGTTCTAATGCTTTCTCTTGAGAGCAGTTTGTCGACATTTTCATCTTCCTCATCTTTCCATCCCTCATCAGTCTCATGAGAATCAAGAAGAGTTATAGCAAAGTGAGGAGAAGCTATCATGATCAGAATCTTTTTTTCTCTCTCTGTCATCATATCATCTGAACAATTTTTCTCTCTCTTTCACTCTTTCATGTTGCACTTCCTATTTCTTACTTATTCCCTTCCTTCTTGTGTACTCAGCAAATTATTTTACTTCAAGTTGAATTATTATTTCACCAATTTGGGCAATCAAAACATTGCCTCCGAGTAAGCGAAATAGATCTCTTATTCTGAAAATTGTGAGAAATAATATTATTCTTAAATATAATAAGTAAGCAAAAATGATTGTCATGAGCGTTCCAATCTTCTTTCCCAGTGCGTGCTGAGTAGACATCGATAGTGGTGACAATTTCAACTGATTGATTGCACAAAATGCCCTCAGATTCTCTTTGAAAAGTTTGCTTATTGATAAATCATCAATGTGCACACACACACTCTCGCACATAGACTGACTTCTTTCGGACATAAAGGATAGAAGTCATCCGAAATGATGATAATTTGCCTTCAAATAAGCTGGAAATGTCAAAATACTCATGATGAAGATGAATATGATGGATTATTGCTTGTGTTGATGTGAATTCCTCTCTCTCTCTCTCTCTCTCTCTCTCTCTTTCTCTCTGTCTCTCTCTCTCTTATAACGATATCTGAACTTGTCCTATCTGATTACCCTTTAGATTCGCTCGATCGTACTTCATGTAGCCAAACATTTTTCATGTGCACGCAATCGTCAATAGTCTTTTAGATGGGCCAAACATCGGCCTTTTCGGATGCTGTGTGGAAAGAGTGATGATGATAAACTGGATCATCAGAATTCAACCTTGTCATCACTTAGTGCATCTCGATGAGCCACTATCTCATTCTTATTCGTCGATCATCCTAGTCGTTACTCATATCCACTATTCACTGTCCACATCATTGAGTTTTTGTGTGTATTCCTTACTTTTTTCATACAGTCTTCTCATAATGCAAATGCATTCACAGTTGAGCACTTTTCTTCTTCTTTTCCGATTCATTCAGAATGTTTTTGCTCGAATTATTCTATGATGATCTCTTGTGAGCGAGGCAATCGATTAGCTCTACGTATTATGAATGTGAGTGTATGGATGTAGAGAAATTGAAAAAAAAATTTCAAGTTATTGATGGATTGCTTGCAGAGCAAAACTTCTGCTAACCCTTTGAAGTAGATGATTATATGTATAGATATCTATTTGCTTAACCATAGCTACCTAAAATGTGATACATTTGACCGTTGACATACCACCATAATTTCTATTCTCAAAGATTATCCAAGCTTGAAATGAAATGAGATGGAATGTTCCTTTCTCATGAATGCAAAACTCGTCTTCCCAAAACCCTAAACATCCCAAAATTTCAGTATTATCTTTGTCTATTTCTCATTCTTCTCTTCCAATTTCTCTTTCATCTTGCCTTCTCTCTCTCTCTCTCTCTCTCTCTCTCTCTCTCTCTCTCCATGGCATATCCACTTATTTTCCGATCACATTGACTGTTCACTTGGAAGACACATCTTTTATCTTCGGTTCCGCTTTTAGTCTTCTCCTCTTCTTTTTCCATTTTTATTCCATCTTTCTTTCTCTCTCTCTCTCTCTCTCTCTCTCTCTCTCTCTCTCTCTCCTCTTTTCCTTTTGCTTTTGAGCTTACCAATTTCGAGATGCTCAATCTTCTAGCCATGATTTCTAGCTCTATTTCATTCCATATCATTCCTGTATTCTTTGCCTCTCTCTCTTTCCCTTTATATCTTTCACTCTTCCTTGGATGCCAAAATGAAATGCAAATCCTAATGGAATGAAAAATCAGATCAATTATGGTGTGCAAGAAATAGGCTTACCGTGAGTAAACGATGCTCTACCAGTATCTTTGAAATTCATCTTTCATGGAAAATTCTTTCTTCTCTCTCTTTCTCAATTCACTTTTTACCCTTCATTCTGATTTTATCAGTACTCAGTACACTATCATTTCACACTTCACTTTCCATTTTTCTTCTCTCTCTCTCTCTCTCTCTCTCATTCTTTTCATCCGCTTTACTTTCTTTTTTGCTCATCTTCTTACCATATTCATGTCCATAGACTATTTGAACTTTGTGGCTTCCATCAGTTCATAAACATAAACCAAGACCAGATTATATCTTTCTCGTGGTTCATATCAGCGACTGCATAATAAGTCAAGGTTGAGCATCGTTGGTCTGGCTGAAAATTCTCTCACAGACTATTCATCCGCTACCCATGATTGATTCTTCTATATTGAATAGAGTTTTTAATGCAATTCATTCATTAACCCTATCCATCAACCATTTTAAGACTCAAAATTCTCACATTTTATATGATTCGAAGAAGATAGATTATGAGTGGCTCTTTCAGTCTCCCTGCTTCACAGTGAAGTGGCCAGTCTATGAACAACGAAAAATTTCTTCTCTCTGGTGGAGAAACTATTGTCTCCTAGAAATCTTTCAAGAAGATAAGCTTGTTTCATGCTCAGTTTGATTCAATAATATCATAGAACTTCTACTTCATTCCCTTTTCCATTCTCATTACTACCATGTACACGATCATTTATTTGAAAAGAAGATATTTTTCACTCATAATCGTCTCTTTTGTTACCAAATATAATAGCTGATCTTATCACAAGTTATTATGAATATTGAGCAGAAGATTCCTCAAGACCAACTTTTGCAGACTGTTCATTTTTCCCAGATCTTTGCTCACAATTATTCGATGAGATCACAGTCTCTGAAAATTCTTGAGAAGAAAAAAGAGTAGTTCCACAGCTATTGGAGCATTTCATAATCAGAACAACTGCTTTAATTGGTAGAAGAGCATGTCTATTTGAGTGGCAAGTGAAACTTTTCTTCTCAACACTAATTTGATTAGCTAATCTATCAAGACAGTCATGATTGACTTTGGGTTACTCTACAATGAACATAAAATAATCAAATTAGTGACTCAAGTGGAAGCTCAGATACCCTATCTCTATTTCTTACTTATCTTCTTTGAAAATTCTCTGTCGCTCCTCGTCTTGATAGGAAAAAATATTGTTCATTAGCCATCGAGCAAGGTTCATCGGAAAACTGTTGAAACGCCGGGTCTGATGTTCCACCGAAAAAAACTCTAAGATTGTGATCTAGAGGGCATATAGTGCCTCTTATTAGAGCGATCAAAGTGAGATGTTGGTGATTCCAAGAATAACGGATAAGAGATCATCAAGTTCCTAGAAATAAGAATCTTGAATTATTTATATATACAGACAACAACAATAGTCACCGCATTCGAATTCAGGATAATCGATCTAGAGTGATAGTATATTGGATTTAAGGTGAATAAACCGAAGATTCATCGCTCCTCAATCGTCTTGGATAATGTTGGTCAGCTTTCTAGATCGAATTGAAAGAGAACTTTCTCTCCAATATCTACCTGATATTCATTTTTGTTGTTGACCATCCCTTTTCCTCACAGAGAAGGTTCAAACCTTGCCTCCATGAATATTTCATGGAAACATTTCATCCGTAAGTTCATTGAGAAAAAGATGTGAGAGCTCGTAAGGAGATGAAATTTCTTCTCCAAAAATTTTTGAATAGATTTCTATTCATGATTTCCCTTCAACACAGCTAAAAAATATGAGAATATGAAATGGTTTTTCAGCTCCACTACCTTTGACCACTTCAACTTCTCTTCTCTTCTAATTCAATTTATCTCTCTCTCTCTCTCTCTCTTCAAGAATCTTCCAAGCTAACTTTTATCAATGTATTTTGATTGAATATTCTAGAAATATCGCTTGATTGAAAAATTGATGTACTGTCTCACTCTGTAATTACCAGCAAAGTTGTTTGAATGCCTCCTGTTAGCTAGTTTGACTGAACCTATCATGAGGTTTTCGAGCAATTTTTTCTTCAGGGAAGTTGATTTATGCTTGATTTGTCTCTACTCTTCTTGCAAACTTTGAGAAATGAGTAGGATTTTTTTCTTTCCATACTCTTGTAGCCAAAATTAGATTCCAAATTGGGTTTCATGCTGACTTTTACTCTTGAGATTTGAGTTATCAGGCTTAGAATGAAAAGAAGATAGAAAAAAGTTCTGTGAACTAGAGAGTTGTCAAAGTGTGAAGAAAAAGATGTTGAAAATGGATGAATAACCAAGTTTCATTCCTTGTGAAACTGTGTATATGGTGAAACTTATTGTCAATTCAGTGAATTATGATCCTGACCGCAAGCACAATGTATCTATTCATGTGAAAACAACGGAGACAGAACAGCATAATGTCAAATGGTAACGATCTAGTTGAGTTTGGTATAAATATAGCCACAATTCAGATGTTGTCTTGAAGGAATACGTAGGGGGGCAATCTGATTTGGAATTCTGATTATGACTGATTCTTTCTCCATCTTATTTTTCTTCCTTGTTGAATCATAATTCACACTTTCTTTTCTTACTCTCTCCTCTCTATTCTACCAATAGCGGTAAATCCTTTCCTCCAGGCTGCATTCACTTTTGCTCAAATGTACTTCATTTTCACCTATTCACGTTTGAGTATCAACAAATTCAAACTTGTCGCTCGACTTGGTCTTATGCATTTGGTGGGCACCAATATCTGTGTTTGGATTCGTACTCTAGGCAAGGAAACTCTCCAAGTAAGTTACTAAGGATCACATTCTAGATGGAAGAATCATCTTCTCATTGAATCCAGAAAAAATCTCAAGATATTACAAGTTGAATTTCACTTGGTAACAATTATCCTGTATAGTTTCCTATCTATCAAATGAACACTCTATGTTAATGGCTCATATGTACAGATTCTCTCCGCACAGGAATTGAACTCAGGACGGCCTCCAGCAATTATGGAAGAACTTTTTTCACCCATGAGAATGTCGGTCACCGTTAATCGGTCTGCTTCGAATGGAGAATATGCACTCGGAACACCATTAAATCCACCCACAACTACACCCGCAACTACACCGATCTCACCTGTGAAAATTAATCTCAGTAATCCATGTCAAAGAGAACACATTATGGGCAGTATACTGGCCGATACATCACCCTACTTGTATCCATTTATTGTGGAATACAGTTTGATTGGAGCCGCATTCCTGTACGTTATGTGGTCCAGTATTGGGCGAACAAGCCGATCCTTGGATGGTTCACCATCTCTTCCATCATCACCATCCACCGGAATTGTTCTTGACAATCTGAGCACTTCAAGTCGAGATTCGAGCACTGTGACATCACCTTCACTATACAGCTGTCTGGGATCCAGTAAAGGTAATTATAGCTGGTGGTTTTGTGAGATATTAACTGGGATTCAATCTTAATTTGATCTCCTTTTTGTTCTTATTTAGGTCTCTTCTGTGGTTTCCTCTTCCTGGTGGCATCGATAACATCTCTCATCATCTTTTTCGTCCTCGTTCATCATGATACCTACAAACTTTTGGCAACTCTAATCAGTGACATTACTCATTCAACCCTTCTCATACTCAGTTGCTTTGCCATCATAATAGCATATTCCAAAGTTTGCAAACTCCGATTTCAACCAGGTAAGAACAGTTTTCTTTTATTGATTATGAATTTTTTCTCAAGACAAAGATAAAATTCTGTGTCATTCCTGAGCCGAGATCCTGAGCCTTCCAATATATAGTCTTTCTATTCCAAGATTTTTCTATTTAATTGCTCATAAAAGATATTACCCCTTTCTTTTATGACGTCATTTTTCAATCATAAATCCTCTAAGTTCCATGTTTCAATGTATACACCGATCACTAGGCTAGTGTCTATAAGCCAAGGCATAAAAGTGTATCCAAAATCCTAGGGATATAAACATTTGATCTATTTTTATGTGTTCACTAAGATCCTTTGAGAAAGAATTGTACAAATTATCGAATCAACTTTTGATCAGGGAAAAAGGACTCTCATCATGATATTTTTATCCTCTTCATCCTTTTACTTTTCTTTCAAATGGCTTCTCGCTCTCTTTTGCAGAAAATTTTCTTGTCTCTCTCTCTGTAATGTCTTCCCAAACCCATTCCATTGAATCCCCTTCTCAATCACAATCCATTAGATTATTACTTCGATACACAAGACACACACATGATCCATAGTCGTGTGTGTGTATGAGATGAAAGTGAGAATGACTTGAAAGAATGAGAAACTTTGAGCTTAAAAAAGTGTAAACTTTGATTTAGAAGTGAGAATACAATACTTATAAGGATAAGAGCTATCTGATGAAGCTCAGTGTATATATGAGGTACATATAAGCTATTGGAATGGTGTGTATTTAGAGTCATGTTGAAATAGAGCGTAAAATTTTCTTTCCGGTATACAGTTAATACTGTGGAACAAGCAGCCGAATATTGATGGTAGAAAGTAAAATCAAAGTCTTTACTACAGCTACTATCGTTGATATTGGTAATAAGCAAGCAAAATGATATCAAAACAGTTTGTATCAGATGATTTGCAGCTCCTTTTAGTGGTCATATATACTTTTTTTCGGTCATATCTTCCTTTCTTCGGCCCCACACAAAATGACCATTGTCTCGATATCGTATAAGCTCTGTAAATCATGATTCTAATGGTTCTAATAGTTCTTCTTCGCTTCTTTTCTCCCCTCACTCAAATTGATGGAAAAAGCACATTGTTTGTCGATATATCATTCATTCATCCTCTCTTTTTCACCTTCACTTTTACACATCGATCAATAGTAACTGGACCCTAATAGTCTTGTTTACCCAACACCTTTTGGTGTCATCTTCTGTCCTGATCATTGAACGCAAAATTATCATTATTCTGAATTTTTGGTCATTTTTTCTGAAATTTGTAAGGAACATTCTACCAGCAAGATATTCTTCGTATTCCCATGGCACTCAAATTGTTTGAACGAAAGATATAACTTTTCCAACACACAAACACACAAACGCCAAGAATAAATATTTTCACTTCCAATTTTCCCAACAAGTTTCATTATTTTCTCTTTATGTTCCATTTTATTGAGATTTTTTTTCACCATTATTTTTTTTGTTCAATTTTGTTTCTATATCTATTCCAGGAATTCCTGACACTGCAGATGGTGGACTTCGTGATCTGCTACTTCGAGTGGCTGCATTTGGTCTCTATGTTTACTCTTTCTTCGGAGTCATAGCCGGTGCCATGAACCTCAATTCAATTCAACACTTTGCCGTCCTCATAACAAGCGCTCTCACCATCATTCAGGTACATACCCTACAAGATTGAATTATTTTTTCATGAGATACTGTCTGGAATACTGTCCCGTTCAGCATCTATTATTAACCCTTTTGGATTCTGCAAGAAATCTTGATTCTTGCCAACCTTAGTCATTTGAAGTATTTACACCAATGGCACAGAGTGAGATCTACATTTAGCTCTATCTGATGATCCTTAGAAAGTCTTTCTATCCATTCATCGATTCTAGACTGTTCTGGATTAATTTTTTTCTACTTCCGCTTCTGGAAAGTTTAACTTTAAGCTTTTATTGGACCATGTTTTCGACTTTTCACATATATTGACAGAATACTTTGAAGTATTAGATGGAGAGGTGTATGTGTGAAATGCTGAGTTGCTGTTGGTGTAAGAAAGGAAGTTTTCACTTAGCGAGGTGAGAATTTATCAGATTTTTTCACCAATATACACCACACAACATAGTCTGTAGATCGATCAGGAGTGAGAAGTCATGAAATTCGTGCCTTCCAACATGGAGAGAGTGGAATACTTTTCCTTCTCTCATAGACAATCCAATATTGGCAGAATGTGAAGATATTCTTGAAATCTGAGAGTCTTTTCTTGTGTAAAATAGTCCCTCTCTTGATATTGATCCAAAATGAGGAAAACTCTCTCCTGGACACACATATCACTATTTTATCACAAGATATATAGGGAATCAATCTCTCACAGCTTATTCACTGAGTTTTAGAATCAACTCCAGTTTTTGTGAGATTTCATTTTCTTTTTCTTTCTCTCCTTTTTCTCATGAAACTTTTCCAAAGTCTCCATGATTTGAAAACCCTGGTGAAAAGATAGACAATTTCTCTTCGCTTTTCTTTCTTCTCCTTTCCATTGTCCTCTCAGAATCTATCATACTGTAAGTGAGCAAACAAACATCCAGAGAAGTGTGCAAAAGTGATGACAAAGTTGGAAAACAATCCTCGGAAAAAAACTAAGAGAAGAATCTTAAAGAATTGGAATGATTTTTCTCTCTACCGCTACAGAATCTCTTTTTTCTACCAGACGAAGAATGTGTGTATATATATGGATTCACTTCTGTTCATCTAATAGTAACGCTTTGATTAACTTGAACATTGCACAAGAATAAGAGCTAACAATAGAGTCCCTCCTTACTTTGCTCATTTACTTTCAGGTTGATGCTCATGAAAAACTATTGTGTGTATGTGTGTGTCCAAGGCATCGATACTGGTCAGTTAGCCAGCCATTAGGAGTATTTCTTTCTCCATCTTTACTCTACTTTTTCCATCCAACTCTTATCCTCATCATTTTCCTTTATCCCTTCTCTTTGTGACTGATGATGAAACGAATCTTCTTCTTCCATCTCTATTCGATTCTCTCTTTTTTTCTTCTTCCTCATCTTCTCTCTTCGAGCCATCTTCTCACGCCTAACGAGCAATATGAGCAATAAGCTGCTACCGTTTCGTTCTGGATTGTCAGAACATTCATTGATTCCATTCGATCATCACCTTCACTGCCATAGGCTTTCACTACCATCATTTTGCCATAGAATGTGTGTAATATCGTAGATTCTATATCCAATCATTTCAAGCCAACATTTCCCAGCTATATTCACCAAAAACTGTATCATTTGAGCCCTCAAATTGGCGTGAATATTGCGTATTAGTGGTGTTCATTGCGAGTATTTCAACTTGTAATATGAGTTATAATGTTCAAGCCAATGTATAAGCCTCAAATTAGTGGAACATGGTAGATCTTTTTTTCTCTCCAGTAATTCTCAACATAACATGAATTGAGAATCTTCTACTCATATAAATTCTGATGCATCCAGAAAGGATTAATTTTAGGAGATTACTTCCACAGCAGATTATATGAACTCCGGTCGTTTGCTACTAATAATAATGCTCATGAGAAAAATTCCTTTTACATGCTGAATTTTTATTCCCTCTTCATAGAATTATTTCATGGGAATCTTCCCCTGAATAAATACATAATTTCTGACAATTTTTCATCCATTTTCAATTGTTTCCAATCCATTTTTCCCCCTCTCAGGTCACTCTACAATCTTTATTCATCGCTGATGTTGTGTGTCGAAAAAGATCAAGCCAGAAGCAACCAGGTCGCCAACTTATCACCTTCCTAATGATTGCCAACTTTACCCTTTGGGTAATCTATACTTTTGAAATGCAAAAAGTGGAAGCTTCACCAGTCCAACTCAAAATATATGGCTTCACAGCATGGGCACTGATTATTCGAATCACTTTGCCTCTATCCATTTTCTATCGCATTCATTCGACCATCACTTTCGCTGAAGTTTGGAAAAATTCTTACAAATAAGAATTTTCACCACACACACCTATCTTTCACTAACAAGACTTAGTGTGGAGGCCATATTCTTCTCATCTTTCTTCCCTATTCATTCACTTGTAATCCCAATTCGTCGTCTTCTTACACCATATCATCTAACCATCCATCGAGATTTTTCTATCCATTTTTCTACTTTAATATAAAAAAATAGCTCATGCAAGTAAAAAAAAGCGAATTAAATATGAATACAAATCTGAGATTTGCTTGTCAAGCATTTTTTTTTTGTAATACTAATCTTCTTAGAACTTATCACTTGCTAATTATAATTATAATTGAAGTAAGAAAGAATAATTCTTCTCCCAATAAATGCTTCTATGTCTTGATGACTTTTATTTTTCCATTCATTTCTCCTCTTATTACTACCTCGACTTAATTTTATTGGGTTTCCACACGGAAATGAGCTCAAAAGTTTGACCGTGAGTATTTCATCTCGCCCCATATAAGACATTTTAGCCAGAGTACTTTTATTTGTACTGCATTGATAGTTCTAAGGTCCTCTTCTCATGCATATGATGTGAATATTACTTAAATCTGTCTCATGCATTCAGCAAGTGTATATCGAGAGAAAGTGTGGCTCATCTCATGGGTATTATGGATAGTGGTGGTCAGAAGTATTCATCTTTCGGTACTCTCTAAAATCGACCTCATAGAAATACTAGTCTCACGGAGAGAGTTGCTGAACTGATACTGATATTATAACGAGACTAATCATATATCTTTATAACTATTCAGTATTTACTTTTGATCAGTTAGATTTGCTTGAATAATCTGTTAAACTCTCCATCCTGTATCTACCCAAATCAGAATTCAGATGGAAAAGCCTTCTCTTTTTGAAACATTGTAACGAGACATAAATAGGTAGATGTTTTAGTTTATCTCGTCAGTTGAATATGATTCCAAATTGAAAATAAAACAGGGAACTAGGTAAGACTATCAACTCAGAGTCTATTTCAATCGCGATCATCTCAAGTTCTATCTACTCAATTCCAGTATACTGAGATATTTGTCTAAACACTATGCAATACTATCTAGGTCATGAAACAACTGATTTTTTCAGTGAAAATAGGAGAGAAGAAAGCTTTTTTCTCTAAACCCCCGGTAAACCCACGGTGAAGGGAGCTAATCTCGAAACCCTCAGTAAACCCACGGTGGTCGGAGATGCACAGTTAGAAAACTGTTCTATCACTTCCTACTGTATGGAGTGATTATTCTCGGACTACCTTGATCGATGTAATTGGACATTTGAGCTATAAGGGAATATTCACAACTCTCTCTCGCCCTCCCCCGCATGAGGACAATTAACCAATATAAGGAACGATGAGTAACCTGTATGAAGAGAGTTCAGGCGTAGACGAAAGAGACAATTTCTGGGACCTGACTGGAGGTTAAATAAGTTTATTGCCAGTTATCATAGATCATCGAAGTTAGCATGCATAGAACAGTTCTGAAGAAATGTTCTAATAGAGCCTAGCGCCTAACAGTGACTCGTAAAAGTGGAACAATAGAGATAGAATAGTGAGAGAGAAGTAAGCTCGTGAGCTAGCCATCACTGGCCAAGCCTGCGAGCAGACGCTAACCTTCACGGTAGAGAGTCTGAGGTCCAAGTGATTTCTTCTTTGATCGGAGCATTCTTTATACAGGGTGTCCGAGAGTAATATAGCGCATTTCAAACTTTGATAACATTTGAACGGGTTGATACATTCTGGAAATTTTTTCTGTTTCTTGAAGGAAAAATGTGAAGATTTTTATGTGACTGGTGTTGGGGGGTACATCCGAAAACTAATGAGCATAGATAAGGGGCGATAAAGCCAAAAAAGTAGGTTTTTTGCGATGTGTACAAAATTGGGCCAAGCTATTGATGAGATAAGGTCATTTTTGAACTTGTCATGAAAAGTTACGTCTAAAAAGGTCCATTTGATAGTGATATGATAAGAGATAAAAAAATTAGTCCTGACTCATTTTCAACATGGAGAGCCTATTAGATGGTGCTAATATGAATCAAAAACACTCTAATCAAAGATTTATCGAGCAATTCAGAGTCATTTTGATTCTTCATGCTATTCCTACCCCTTGCTGATACATCGGAGACCGTGTGAAAAGTTTTTTTTATTCATCTTCCTTCTTCGAATTGTACATCTGCCCCATTCCTATTTACAATTGACTCAAGTCTTTTTGGGACACTCCTCATGCAGGCAGCTCTTGTGTGCTCCTGAGGTAGGTTGTCGAACTCTTGCCAGATCACATCTTTTAGTTGTCTCAGAGTCTGAAGCCTTCGTCCATACACCATATTCTTCAGGGTACCCCACAGGTAGAAGTCGCAAGGGGTCGCATCAGGTGATCTTGGAGCCCACCCAGGATGCCAGCCATCTGCCAGTACTCTTTGCCCGAAAATCTCGCGGAGGTATTCTTTGACTCTCCCTGTTCTGTGAGCAGGAGCACCATCCTGCATGAACCAATGTCTCCTTGACTCATCGATCTGAGGGATGATTTGGTCTCTCAACATATCCAAGTACTTAGCAGCTGTCAGATTACCTTCATACTCGATCGGACCAATTCTACCACCAGCCCATATGCCTGCCCAGACTTTGACACCTCGCTGGTCAATCCGCTTAGATTCAACTGTCTTGTGTGGGTTCTTATCTGACCAGTAGATGGTGTTCTTGGTGTTGACGGCCCCACTCAAGTTGAACTGGGACTCATCAGTCCATATTATGCGCTCGAGAAGGGTTGGATCTTGTTCGATCATATCTAACAGCTGCCTGGCCATTCTAACCCTACGAGGCTTGTCTTCAGGCTTCAACTCGAATGTCCTGCGTACATGGTATGCTTTCAGCCTCAGGTCTTTGGTGAGGATAGTGTGGACGGTGCTCTTCGACATTTGATTGCCTCCTTCTGCGAGCTCTAATGCTACTCTTCGGGTGCTCGTTTGCTCATCCTTACGCTTATGGTCTTGCGCAAGCTCACGGACTCGTCCTATGTTGGCGGGGACTCTGACGGTTTTAGACTGACCAGGTTGTTCTAAGCTAAGTTTCTGATGCTCTCCAATGTTTCTGTAGATGGACTCGATGGTATCTTTAGTGGGCCTAATATTATGCAACCTCTGGAGCTCACGCTGAATAAGAACGATGGACCTATTGTTGGCTTCGTAGACTCTGAGAATCTCTCTTTTCTGGTGGTCGGTGTACCTGACACTGATTGTTCTAATTAACTATTCAGGATGATTAAGTTACAATGATGACTATGATGACTATGAACACTATGATGACTATGATGACTATCTTACAATGATGATTTTGATCAGAATCATTCGTCGCTGGTAGGATTCGAACGCTCGATTGATTGATTGATTGGTTGATCGCTGAACGCTGAACGCTTTAACTAATTGCTCTGTTACCCATTGGGCGATGGCGAGCGAATTAATTGGTAGCTTTATGATTATTTCTCATGATTTCTGATCAAGTTTTCTGAACCAAGTCCTCGAAAATTTTGGCAAAACCAGTACCTTGAATTTTCTCAGCCGGGGGCGGTCTTTAACTTGAATCTTTACCAGCGCCCGAGTATCGTCTTCACTCGGAAACTGGCTCTTTACCAACGAACACGCTTGGATCTTTGAGCCCCCAGCTGATAGGTCCAAGGTTTGGGTCTGAGGGTGGATTCTAACCCACGATTTCGGTGTCCAGTAGACTTGGCCGAGCCCACTGGGCCACCGAGCCTCCAAATGAGGAGTCAGGATTGGAACATGCTCTTGATTCTGAGGAATTTTCAATTTTTTCATCTCTTATCATATCATTATCAAATGAACATAAAGTGTTTTTGATTCATATCAGCACCATCCAATAGGCTCTCCATGTTAAAAAGCGGTCAGGACTAATTTTTATATTTCTTATCATATCACTATCAAATGGACCTTTTTAGACGTAACTTTTCATGACGAGTTCAAAAATGACCTTATCTCATCAATAGCTTCGCCCACTTCTGTACACATCGCAAAAAACCTACTTTTTTGGCTTTATCGCCCCTCATCTATGCTAATTAGTTTCCGGATGTGCTCCAAACACCATTCACATAAAATTTACACATTTTTTCTTCAAAAAACAGAAAAAATTTCCAGAATATCTCAACCCGTTCAAAAGTTATTAAAGTTTGAAATGCGCTATATTACTCTTGGACACCCTGTATAAGGCCGCACGAGTCCCCAGCAAAATTAGTCTTCAACTTGCCTTCAATCAATAAAAAATTCCCCATTCCTCATTACTTTATTCAACATGAGTCAACAAGTATCATCCACGATTAATTTGGAAAATTAGTAGCCCTGGGACGGCGAATACGATCCAGCTATGCCCACCTATCAACCGATGGCACTGAGTGCCGCAGACACAGAAGAAGAGGCAGAAAAGGAGAAGCAAGAGGTACTGATCGAAGAAGCCCGAGAGAAAATACAGGTGGAATTAGCCGTCTTGCCACCATCAAGGATGCGCCAGTTGATGCACCACGAATGTCTGTTTTGTTTCCTCACCCTGGTCGCACAAAGTCGGAAAATCTTCCTACGGAATGGTATGCCCATCCCGTTATTCACCAAGCAAGCTGATGTAATGGGTGTTTGCCTGATAAACCCACACTTCAATACATTCAACGATACATCATTCCGAATAACTTCAACGGACAATGTGAACCGAAAATTTAGTAAAATCACAATCTTTGGTAACTCGCAAGCAAACCTGAAACGTGGAAAACGAAACGTCAAGGAGGCCTTCCGAAAAGAGTTCGGCTCGATGATGGTCTTCCGTAAAATCAAGGAGAACCACTGTACCATTTGTTTCGTCTCAGGTCATCTATCACGCGATTGTCAAGTATGCGCCTACTGTCTGTTACCGAATCACATCATCAGCGAATGTTACAAAAAAGATGATCAACGATAGACGACGAGTTCGACTTCACCACCAATACAGAAAGGAGCTGAACCTTCCTGCCGCAAGAAAGGAGGAATACAGGAAGTTGACCGAAGACATCCGCCCCATCGACCGAAAGCGACGACAAGCGAAGAATAAAAATGCCGACATCCGAAAAGAACTATACAAGGAAGCAGCATGGAAAGAGAATGGTTGCGCAGAACATATCCTCGTGCGAAGAGTAGAACGACTGAGATGTCTCTACAATGAAGATCAAGACGAGGAACGGAAGACAATCGCGTTGGACGTGGAAATGGTTATGACAAACACAGTGAAAAAGGAGCTTCCCAAATTGCCTTGGCCGGTTTCGATAAAGACTTGGGAGCGAAAGTGATCTATCATGCACGAATAGAATTTGAGGTGTATTTCGCAACGGCCCAAACTTCAGGTTTCCAGCACCAACACCTTAACGAAGCCTCACCCCTGTTTACAGTGAAAGATCACATCCACGACGCTCTTCGAGGTAATAGGTTGGTGGTCTTCAACGGTAATGCTGATCTGGAAGTCCTCGGTCTCACAGACACCTGGCATAATGGGCGTCTGTCTTGTGAACCCACACTTTACCACCTTCAATGATGCATCATTCCGGATTACATCAACCGATAATGTGAATCGCAAATTCAGCAAAATAACCATCTTCGGTAACTCGCTCGTGGACCTCAAACGTGGAAAACGCAATGTCAAAGAGGTTTTTCGAAAAGAGTTTGGTTCGATGATGTTCTTCTGAAAAATCAAGGAGAACCACTGCACCATTCGCTTCGTCTCGGGCCATCATTAACGCGATTGTCGAGTATGCGCCTACTGTCTGCTCGCGAATCATATCATCAGCGAGTGTAATGAGAAGATGATCAACGATAAACGACGGGTCTGACTTTACCGAGAAAGCATCAATTATAGCTCCCACTGACTCCCTAGCTTCCTCTCTAAATAGTACATAAGGCCCCATCAGTCCCCAGCAAAATCAGTCTTCAACTTGCCTTCAATCAATAAAGGAAGGCGTAGACTCCTATCCGTGTCACCCAACTGTTGGAGAGTGCATTGGAGAGTAACCCCACCAACCCTAGGGAGCGGTATGTCACTGTTGGAGGGCGGTCTTATACCCATGCTAGTAGATTTCCCTTCAGTATACCCCAAAACCTTCCTTCGATAGCCTTTACCTCTTGAAGGGCAGCTAGTTATGCTGCCCAATTTAGCTGAGCTCTACCTCCGAGTCACTAGTAGGATTAGTCTCTCTCTCTACCCTTTAGTATTCCCTTCTCTCTGGGCCTACACTGTTTTTCACCGGTAGAGACCCTAACTATTATACCTTCATCTTCCTGGCCACTGGGAGAGTTACCAGAGGTCCTATGTTCGGCTGATGAAATGTTTTAAGCCGATTCAATTAAACTCATTTTGTTGTCGTAAGCCAGAGGATTTCAGAAACTTATGATTTTATTTCGTTCCGCCCATCACACCCTACCCTCTTACAAAATGGAAGGATTATAAAAGGAGTATTATTGGTTCCATTGCTGCAGAGATCAGCTGAAGTCTTCGGCATATTCCGGCGGTCATGGGTATATTTTTGGCATTTCACTGGAGGTCCGTGTATGCAAACTCAATTGTTATTCTTCGTCGGATGTGTTATGTACTGGGAGGTGACCATAGAGACTGTCTTCAAAGAAATCTTCCTCGAGATCTTCAAACTCCATGCTGGAAGAACTGAGGCTCCAATTATCTTCGATTGATCAATATGGCCCGACATTGCATTCGTTTTCACTTGCATCATCCTGGTCAGAATCAGTTGAGTCGAAATAACCATGAATGAAGGGATTCCGAGCTGGAATTCCAAAAAATCTCCCAACAGGAGCTGGGATACTTATAACATCAGGACTTGCAGATCGGAATAGTTCAATTTCGGATTCATCAGATCTAGACCTATCACGACTGATGTCTGGACATATGATTGATGAATCAGTGGACGTGCCATTACTGGTGAGGTCAATTATTTCTAGCTCCTCGTCCGATATAGTGACCTCCTAAATTACCGTGCTTGGCACTGGGTGGATACCAGAGTTTCGATTGTGGAAACTCCAATGCTCAGTGAACTCTTCGTCCCAATTTATTTGTATATCTCCGGATGAAGAATCCGAAGAGCTCGATGGTCAATGTGAATTATTTGGATCTGTTGAATAGCTAGTTGGGTCAAGCGGAGCAAGTTCAGCTGGCGGTGTCGTCATCGGTGGGTGAACTGATGGTTCAAATGGCAGGAAGTTACCGGACTCATCGATATTTTTTTTACGGGGTTGGTTATTACTGTTTATTTTCGTTGTAATATATATAGAGGGTCACATGGGACAGATGGCTGGTCTCGAAGCCTCACCTTTGGATTATAAAAGAGCTATGAATTGCTATAGTAAGCTTTATAATGGTTAGTCTTGCGAGTGTCCTATTGACTCCTCGCGGTTCTTCCAATCTGTCTCGCGGTTCTCCAGAAACTTCAACAGCGACTTTCATCGCTATCAAAGGGTTCTGTTCAACCATGAAACAGTGCTAGAATGGGTTGGGGTGGTGATACGATCGATTGCTAGTCTGATGAATTCATGTGATGGAACATGGTAGCCTTTTTCGAAATCCTCGAAAGGCCAGAGGTTGGGACCAAGAGAGTCTCTATCGCTTCCAACTACCTCCGATGCTGATCTCGAACTGGCATCATTTTGACCGTTTTCCAACGAGAAATTTCCCATAGTGATAGGGTGTGGTGAGTTGAGATAAAATAAAATGTGTATGATGAGAATAATTCATTGATATCGAGACACATAGTGTTCATCTCTGCCAACGCAAGATTTTGCTCAATTATTTGAAGATTTTCTTCGATTCGGGCGATTTCCGCTTGCCTTCTGACCCATTCTTGATAGTTTGGATCATCTTCTAATGGAGGATGAACTACAACTGGGGAAGGTTCACCACGCCAGTGTTGCATGGCAATTGCGAAGCTGCTGAGAGTTTCTGAGATATGAGCAATTCATCTATTCCAATTGCTATGCATGAGTATGAAGAATCGGAGCCTCAATTGAAGTCTCTCTGGCTATCCTGCGCACGCTTGAGTATGAGCCATACTGATATCCGTATTTATCATACTCCAAAAAGTGTAATGTTCCATGGCGTAACTGGAGCTCGAAACTGGGAAGAAGGAGCTATTCGTGTGAGCTTGCTCAACTCACTCGTGACTATCACAGGTTTGCAGACAGAAATTTTGAGTAAAGAGGCACTTACAATGGATACCCAATCAGTTCATTCTCGATTGCATGATTGATTCACGATGTTATCCTATCGTCCATGATATTAATGAATCACCCAGAGCATATTCTTCCACAAGAAAGAAGTTTCAGAGTGTACCAATCAGTTTTAGATTTTTTCTGGTCAAATCAAGCTTCAGAACGTTAGCACTCATGTCTCGAGAACGAGACGATTTTCATGGGACTGAAAGCAGCACCATTGTGTTTTTCATTCAGGAATAGACAAATTGAGATAGGTTTGAATTAAATCCGAGCTAGGGCTGAAATGACTACTGTTCTTCACAAAAAGAGTTACATAGAAATTGCACAATGAAATCACATAGAGCCACACCCAGAACCCAAACACATCAACACGCTGGCAAGAGGAATGGCGAGAGTGCGAGTTGGAGAAGAGAGAGAGGAAGGCAGAGAGACGATAATGAATCCCATGATGATGATTACATTATCACCATGGGGAGGGATGTATGATGAAAAAGGATGCAAAAGCCATTGCCATTAGCATGATTATCACATTAGGTCATACTCCAGATTTTCGAGGAGTGATGAGAGAATACTATCAGTTTCACTTTCCTTCTTCGGTATACACTATTAATCACTCTTTTCAACCGAGTCCCTCCAACAATCTGGGTATAAGTCATCACATTTTTTGTGATTGCTTCCCTAGGAACAAAAACCTTCGGTGGTGGAGACACTTTTCTCAGCACGTTGGATTATCATTCATGTTCAAAAAGAATCCAAAAAGCAAAACTCAACCACAAGTGCTCTAAAGAGTATGAATTCGACCATCAGAAAATGGTTCCTAAGTGCTGTCATGCACGTGAGCTTGGTTGGAAAATGACTTTGGTTGGGAAGAATGTTCCTTACTGGATAATGCCGATTTATCTCCTCAAGCAGCTTCTCACTTTCGCTGAGAAAAGCCACTGAGTCTCAAAAGTACTTTAAGTAAGATAAAGAATAGTAGCCAATTAAGCCTCAGCTTGAATTGATCTGAATCTTATCTTCTCTTGTCTATTTTTCTATGGATAACACGATGATGATATTTTCAAGTCTCTATCTTCCACCGTTACAGAGATATGAGTGCCAACGTTTTTAAGCCTGGCTCAGCCGTTGAGAAGCTCGACTTGTTCTTTTTCTATGAAAATGATTTTTTTCGAAAGATCAATCTTTGTTCTTTTCTTTGAAGGTACTGGAAGTCAGATGAAGTATCTCTTTGATAAGATAAAAATGTCAAACTCGTTTCTAGATCAAAAACACCATATCTCTGAGAAAAGGCTTGACCACACAACCAAACTCACATGATATATTGGGAATAATGAGTTGAAGATAGTAATCGAGTTTTATCATTCTATCCAGGGAACTTCTAAAGATACCAAGAAATACATATTTTAACCCATATCCATGCTGTTTATTGACTGTTCACTGTACGCTGAACTGTTGAAGTGCCCAAACTATCACTTTTGCTCACTTATGAGCACTCATCATTCATGACTCAATACTCTATATAAATGGTGCTGTTTATAGGTTGTCGCTCAGTTCCATGTTGATGGCAGTGAGGTGACTTTGGCTCATTGTTGGGAGCTAATACATGGACACTTTTAGTATCTCTTCAACTAGCTTCTGATATTGACCTAGATAATGAATGATAATGCCGATAAGTGAGCAAGCGTAGCCATTTGCGCACTTGAGCAGTTCAGCGTACAGTGGATAGTCAATAGGCAGCATGAATATAGGTTGAAATATGTATTTCTTCATATCTTTAAAAGTTCCTTAGATAGAATAGAACCTCTAGCAAATGTAATTTTTATTAGTGATTTTCACTGACAACTTTTGTAGCCTCTGGTAACTCTACCAGCTTGCTATTACAATGAGGAGAATAATCATCGACCTAAGCCTAGGGGTGACTCTAATGAGGCGGAGCGTTAAAGGGAAGGAGGCTAACAGGCTGTCCATTTGGACAGAGTGATCTGGCAGTAATATAATAGTAATATAGCGCAATTCGAACTTTGATAACTTTTTAACGAGCTGGGATGTCTCGAATATTCTTCCGGTTTCTTGGAGGAAAAATGTGTGAATTCTGTTTGACGAGTGACTTGAACAAGTTCGAAAGCTGATTAGAACAGATACGAGTCATCGGGCCAGAGAAGGTTGGTTCTCCGCAATACCTGCAAAAGTAGACGGAGCTATTGGAAGAATAAGGTCACTTTCGAACCTCTCATCAAAGATTACATCCAATGAAGTTGGTTCGGAATCTATAAGATAGAGATAATGGAGACAAGGATTCTACCCATCAGCTCTCCCATTGAGGCCTTGGGTCTGAGTGTCCAGATGATCTTTTTTGCTCATTCATGTCATCCCAGTTCACTATCCATACGAATCTTAGAAGCTAATGGTGGAGACATTAGATTTATCTATTAATTAGCTTTCAACAATGAATCAATGTCATCTTACTGCGGCTGATAAAGAATTGAGCGAGTAACTATCAACAACGCCACTCATACAGAGGGTCGAATCACACATGTTGAGTATTAAGAGGAGAGCAAAAGTGATCATTTGATGATCCAGGAGTTCGGCTCCCGGTGAATGGCCAATAGGCACCATAGGTATGAGTTGGAATCAGTATCCCTCGATATGAAAAAAAAATCTCTAGACAGAATGATGAAACTTGATGATTATCTTTAACTCATTACTCTCAATATATCATGTATATTCGGTCAAGAGGGAAGCTGATTTTTCGACTTTTATCTAGTTTGGGCGAGAGAATGCTTTCCCATGATTTCCCAAAAAGTTCCCCGATTAGAGAGATAAGACTTTCCCTTTCTCTTTTCTGCGAGCAGCATTACGTCGTTGGTTGCGTTTTCTCATTTTGCGTTTCTTAGCATCCATCTCTTCGGCAGGTACATAGGATGGTGCCGGTTTCGTTTTAGGTTTTTCATCAGAGGAGCTCGAATCTGAATCTCGTCTCTCAAAAGGTCTGCTTCTTCGCCGTTCATCATTTTGTTCAGCGTTGCAATCAGTGATAGAATGACCAAATCATCGGCAGTGAGCACAATTCCTGCATTGAGAGCCCATCTGACCATGGATGAAACAAATTGGACAATGGTCAGGGTCGATTTCATTAAGCAATTTCCTTTCTGCGAATATTATGAGAAGAGTTTGAAGGACTCTCTTTCCTTTTTCCAAACCATTTCTGGTATCACTTTCGATTGTGATTTTAGTGAACTTTCTCCCAATATTCTCGGTTGATGTGAGGCGAAAATCTGGATTATGCGTGTATTTAAAAAGATGGTTTGGTTCTTTCGACCCATCAGCTCGTCTTCTGCCGAAGAGTTGTGAGTATGGTGTACCAGCTCGATTGAAAAACTGTTGAGCCTGTGAGGCGAATGTTATGAAACATGCAATGTACTGGAATTTTTGGAAGAGATTCAGGCGAAGTGTCGGCTCATCATCGGGCTTGTTGTCAGAATCTTCGTTATGCACCAAGGCATCTTGCTTTTCCAACTGATAATCATAATCAGGATCCCATACCGATCTTTCTCGACCCGCTAATTCGGGTTCAACTTGTCCAGCTCGTGAAGTAGATGGTTGCGGTTCCATACTTGTATATTTTTCCGAGTGAAAACGCAAGGGTAGGGAACTTAAATGCTGGGAAAAGTATAAGCGTAATAATTGTAAGCGATTTAATATATAATGTGGGTGACGGTGGTGTTATCAGCATTGGATGTTTCAGGGGTGTTAGTGGCTAGAGCTAAAGCTGCTTCGGGTTGGTTTGAAATTCAAGTCATTGTTAGGCGTTTAATAGTATCTCTATTTTGGTACAAACTAAGCCCTAAGATGATTAATAGACCAAAAATGATCATTAACCATGCTATTATAGACCAATCCGTAGGAGTTTCATCATCCCATGTATATGGTTTGAATGGCTCCTTTTCATGGGCTGAGTGATTGAAAAGCTTGTAATTCATAGCATGGATTTGACGAGGAAGAAACTCAGTCTTTCTCGTCAATCGAATTTCAACTGGTTTAAAAATTAGTTCAGCTATTCTGAACTCAACATCCATGGCAAACTGAAAAAAAATTCTGGACAATTAGGGATTTCATTATTGACAGTTATTCGCTGTCCAAAGCAATAAATATATCTATCAGAATTGAACATTTTGATCTGAACAAAGTTGATGCCATCATTAAAAGCTGGATTGTCACAGTCTAAGTGATTCCACCAAGCAGTACTCACTTCTCTCTTTTCAAGAACACAGAGGGAGGAAGCTGGCTGGAGTAAGTTATCAATGCTTGATCAATAGCACAAATATGATTGGTGTTCAGATTCAGCATAACGCTTACAGGTCCTTGATGAAGGACAATGCTCATTCTCTATGAGAAGAGTGCCCATGCCCAGATTTTCTTGAAACTTTCTTATCAGATGTTATCAGGTGCGATAAGACCAAAAATGGAAATAAAAATTCTCTTTGACCAATACTTCTGGAGATATGGAATTTTTTGAATTTTGACTGAAAGTTATCGTATCGTAATAAGAGTAGTATCATAAGAGTTCTCATGGAGAGTGTGATAAGATAATCTATGACTCATGCATCGAAAATAGATAGACAGTGTTGAAAAACTCCTTTTCTTCTCTGGAAAAACGAGTTCTTGCCTAGAGTTGTAAGTGATACCAACACATTCCTTATCAAAAATAAGATAAGATAAGATATTCCATCGATGCAAGTTCTTGATGGAACACGGTCGAAAATGAGAAAAACTGTTTTCCTGGGAAGAAAATTCAGACTCAGAGATCGTGATAATGTTCAAATATCTCACTTCATTGATTAGATAAGAGAAGCCACAGTCCATCAACTTTGTTTTGGTGGTTAGTGGTAAAGAACCAAGAAAAATCATTTCTCTGGTGAATGAAGTCTGAATCGACGGTAATGATAACGCTTGGATATCTCATCCAATTGATAAAATCAGATGAATCGAACCCTTCGATCCTCGGAGGGGAAGTTGATTCAAAATCCAATGATTCTTATATTCACGAAGGTTAAACCTTGGATAGTTTTTTCGAGTGGTTATCCTTGCCCCACTGCCCGATGTTTATGGGGATATGACTTGAAGGCCTCCATCATAAATGAGCTGATGCCCACTCTCCTGCCCAGGGGGATTCTTCCCTTCACCAATTATGATGGAAGTCTGAACCTCCGGCCAAACTCAGCCTAACAGATGGCTCTGGCTTCTCAGCCTCAGCCTCAGCCTCTTCCTTCTTTCTAGCAGCTCCATCTGTATCCCCCTCCCCATGGAGCTGCTCTTTTTGCCAAGAAAAGTCAAGATAACTTCCAAAAGATCTTGAAGCTCTTGTGAGAGTTCGCTGGGAGAGCTTTTTCAACTCCCTGGTGTCCTTCGGATTCACGCCAGAGGTTGCAGAATGGCTTTCGATCCTTTCTGAGTAGCGAGACTTCTCTCGCAATTTCTTGCACTGCCTCTTGCTCAATTCATGCTCTTCCATTTGTGTTTCATCAACTAGGGTTGGCGCTTCTTTCTCCATGATAATCAGTTGATCTTCAAATTATAAGCTGATGCTACCTTTATATGCCTATATTCACACTCGAACTGATATAATTCAGCTCGTTGACAGGGTGATTTTCATATTGCCTAATGAATCGTCTACCTGCTCAACTCTTTGACTGATATCAGTTCCCCAAGTTTCAACTCAAAGAATCACAAGACCAGAGCCCTGTTAGTGTTAACCAGTCGGCACCACGAGAAGGTAGGGATGGATTCTATCCGATCAAAGGGTACCCTAGTTATCACCTTTATTCGATATTGAGCACCTCCATGAGTTAGAACTAATATTAATCGTCTGAAAAAACTCAGTTTCATCGAAATTAGAACGAGTTAAGCTTCTCTATGGCAAAACCAGACTCAAGAATGTTGGCACTCATATCTCTGGAACGGTAATTGATAGAGACTTGAAAACATCACCACCGTGTTTCTCATCAAAGAATGGTTAAGAAAAGATGAAGTTCAGATCAATCGAAGCTGGGGCCGAGAACAGCCGTTTTTGGCTACGGTCCTTCCGACGAGCTTGAAACAAATTTCAATTTTGGGTGAAAAATACTGAAATTCAAGTACAGTTTGTCAATCGGAGGGGTATTGCAGGTGAAGTCATTTCAATGTTCACATATGAATGTAGATGTAAGAAGAAAATTTTGGTGACACTATGACACTTTCGTGACAACGCGACACCCTGTCAATTTTGAGACAAATGACTTTTTTGGTGACAATACGACACTTTGGCGACACAAGTATGACACTTGGGTGACACGATGACAGTCCTGTTGTTGAGCTTGGACAGTCGAAACAGCACGTTAAAGTCAAATTACGGTTATCGGGACGCTATTTACTTGTACGGAAGGCACTTGACACCATATGATGAGGAATTGAGATAAAACTACGCCCTGCTACGTGTAACGAGACATGAGAGATGACAAAAGATAAAAATTCAAATTAACTAGTGTTCCTGGTTAATATTGGTTAATAGAAAGTCATTTACTAACATAAAACCTAAAATCACTAAGTAAACTGCTTAAGGGGGAATGAGGGGGAATTCGACCCTTATCAAAACGCTATGCTTCATAGCTTTATGCTTGAGCATGAGCAAGGATAATGATTTTCGAACTTATTCAAAGAGTTTCAGGCTATTCTGACCTAATCTAATTGAGGTTTTAACGAAAGGATACTGATCGTCGTTCTATCGCTAAGGAAAGTTCTATCGAGAGATATTTTTGGGCTCGAACCAAAACCTACTCGAAACAGTTTGGCGGGAGCTAAACCAATCGAAAGTACTGTTGTCAACTCAAACTTTTACACCCGAAACAAAATCATTAACTTGAACGTAATTTAGTGATTCAGATTCAAGCAAGACTTGAGAATGATATATATTGGTTCAATATAATATGATAGACAAAGGTAATGAGACGAAATTTGGTCACAGTGGACTTGAATGATTAAAGAGAACAAGTGAAGAAATTCTTGTGAACTGTGTGTTATTTCGTTTTACAATACCTTTCTATACCCTGAGCATGGAGCAAATCGAGTGAGACGAGTGATGCTTATTCTCCTTATTTGAAAAATGAATTTGCATGAGTATTTAACCGAAAAAGAGAGGAAGAGAGTGAGGATGATCGCGAGGATGGAAAAAGTTGGCTTCACTAGTTCTCGGTGCCAGGAACTGAATCTTCTATTTCCTTTGGGAACTCGATTAATTTGGTTTCTAACCAGTTTGGGTTTAGTGAGAGGAAAAGAAAAAAATATCCATGGGTATAGAGTAGGACAGAGAGACAGACAGAGAGAGAGAGAGAGAGAGAGAGAGAGAGAGAGAGAGAGAGAGAGAGAGAGAGAGAGAGATTTGCTTTAGCTATGACTAGCACCGGGAAGATTATGACTTGATCATGATTCACATTGATGACTGAAGGTAACTTTGTTTTATAGGTCTCTGTGTGACTTCACCCAAGTTCCAAATCCAATGACCCGGCCTCTTTCGGAAGCCCAGTCAATTGAGCTTCCAGATGGTTGCCATATTGAATGGAAGAGGAACTGCCGTCAAATCATCATTCATTGTGATGGTCAAGGAATGAAATGAATATAGAAGAAAGTAGAGAGAACGAAAGAGACTGAATTATCTTTGGGAAATTCTGAGGTACTTTGGAGATAGTCTGAATAAAAGAGAAAGTAAGAGAGAATGAGGAGGAGAGAGATAATGTAAAGGAAGAGGGATGGAAAAAGTGAGCGTAAGTGAAACTTTTGGTCCTGGTAAGAACGAGAAGGTAAAATGAGGAAAGAACGATAGAAAGCGGAATGAAAAAGGTAAGATGAAACAAACAAGTTCTTTTAGTTGCTGATGAGAGAGAAAAGGGAATGGTAAGAGAGAGAGGAAGAGGAAGAAAAAAAGGAATGGGAATGGCTCAAGGTAAGTGTATATTGAATGAGGGAGAGAGAGATACAATCATGGAAATTTTCTAGCATTAATTAGCAGGAGAGGAAGATGAAAGAAATTATCTCTATCTAAGACCATACTGTCCATATACAGCCAGCATACCCTTCTAAAGGGGAACGCAACTATCATCTTCTGAAGTTTTTTATTACGCGTATCCTGATTTCCATGGCCTGGAACTTCTCCAAACCAGGAAAGTTTCCTCTTCCATCTTCACCACACCACAGTTATGGAATCGTTGACTTGAAATATTCACAAGTCAACTCATAATAACCTTTTGGAATTGAGCAAAATAGAGTTTGTAAATATTTCTGGAGAAGGATCAAAACCATGATCAAAGTGCGATCGAGCTAGTTTTCAAGGCTCACAATGATTTTCTGTCTTGCTTGAGCACAACCCATCGGATGGTTTCAGAAACAAAATTCAGATATTTGTAGCTTATTATCTTTTCTCGTCAGTAGAGATCATTGTGGAACATTTTCGAGGAATTCAATATTTGAGTCATCATCAAATAATCAAAAATAAATTATCAATGAATTTGATTTTCAAATTCTCGGGGCTCGAAGAAAAAGATGGACTTAGTTGACTTGTATATTTCAATTCCAGTTATGAAGTTCCCCTCCTGATGTAAAACAATCATTGATGGATCCTGATCATGAGAAGACCGAGGCAAGGAGAGTCAACACAGCTCAGTGCCAAGAACAAGCATCCTGTTCAGTGAATGCATCACTGATCAAAGCTTGAGAGACTGAAAGAATGTCCAACAGATTTGTTGGATAATTTCATATTTAGAAGCAATCGTTTCAGTAGTTATCTTGAGCTCTTAATTAACAGCAAGATTGAGCTAGAACACTGATCTACAAAAACCTATTTTTCTAGCTTTTGTTCACACTCGGAAGATTCGTGAGCTTGTTTTCTATCTCAGTGAAGAATTTTTTTTGTTGGAAATGAGCTCCTCACGAAGTGCTTATGCAACCTTAAGAAAACACCAGTGATATTATGAATACATTCAGTGGTGAATTTTCATAAGAAACCTCAACTTGTCTTGGTTAAGTCTTGTCCTAAATTAAAAGGTCTTAAAGTGATCTACAGATGAAATGACGGGTAAAGTAGTTCTTAATGTCACAGAATTTCACATTTTTTCTGCACACATATTCAGATGAGATATCCACACTGAAAATTCATCAACAGTTCTCGAGAAAGAAGTTTTCTAAATGGTTTCCAGTTTTTCAAGCACTTGATACCAAGTTTCACGAAACTAAGAGCAGTCCAGAACGTACCAGAAACTCCTGAAAGAACAAGTTTCTGCAGTTGATCACAAATGTGTCACAGCCTATATCCATTCAATCGTCAGCGAAAAACTTGAAGATTAAAAGTTGAAGTTTAGATGGTGGTGAATTTTAGTGATGATACGGGTGAATATGAGCTCATCTTCCTGAGATTTCGTGGAATCGAGCTCTATACAACCTGGAGCTTCAACATCACAGACAACAGTGAAGCTCCGATCATTTTTTTGGAAGATAGTTACTATCTCAGTGTTAACCATTCGATGAGCGACTGATTCGAAGTCAGAGTGGTGGTTGAAACATTGATGCCTGAGAATGTGTTTCAGGTTCGAATCAGCCCAAAACCATCAGAATTTCAACACTAATCCATTGATCATTGATTTGATAGAGCTTTGTTTATCATGAACCATACTTTACAATCACACTCTCATCAAGTCTCTTCGTTGTTGAAGAGTTACTATGAACGTATATCTCGAAACGATTGTCTTGGACTGATTAAGAAATTTCCATTTTATCTTGCCCTCTGCTTATAAAACAGGGAAAAAATTTAAGAGTTGATATATCTATTGCTCATTATCCACATCCTTTTTGACTAGTTGTCAGTATGAAGCTTAATTGTTATTGCTGTTGAAGTTCATGTGTATTGTTAGTTTGCAGAAATGATGTTTTCAATTATTCTTTTAGAAATAGCTCTTGTCCTCTCAGCTAGAGAGTGTCCAAGCAACAGTACCTCATTAAAGTGATAGATATGCCCAATCTTTTGATTCATTGAAAATGAAGGAATGTTTTGTCTAAACTCAATCGGATATTCCAATGCCTTATTACATTTGATAAAATACGATAAGGAAGTTTGATCAAAATCTGAGCACTAGCACTTTTTTAGAAAAAAAGAGCATTGTGTTTCACTCCGTTGACCAGTTTTCAACCTTCAGGTGATGAAATTCATTTATTGAGAGTAATCCGTTCGTGATATAAGACTAGTTTCTTCTTCTTCTCTCAAAAGCCATTTGCTTGGAGTTTGCCCGAAGTATTTTCACTAGTACTACGGAGATAATTCTTGTGTATCAAAGCTCACAAATATGCTTCGAGTAGATTCATCCAGAACCGGACAGTGAAACTCGATGTAGATACACCAGACTTCTGCTCTGAACAAAAGCTGGATAATGAGATAGCTAGAAATGCTCAGGTTTTGTCCCACCTGAAATCTCTCGAAAGTGCACAGAGGAGGAACGATTACCTCATGATATGGTAAGAATCACTATTTGAAATGGAGGTAGGTGAGCTATTGTTTCACAACAAAAAAGGCCAAAAATCAAGAATATTAATAAACGGAAATCTAGCTTTCTACCTACTGTGAAGAGCTCAGCAAATAAATCTATGAGCTTGTCATATATCAAAGTCATAATTGAAGTTCAATCAAAAGAAACTCTAAACTGTGGTAGTCAATGATGAAGTTTCCACAAAAAAAAGAATGAATCTGGTGAGTACCTGTTCTTGATTGACTATGAATCTTTGGAATTAGTTTCGGCTGAGATCATTCGTGGTTAAGTTTTCATTGGAATGAAAATTGTTGTTCTCCTCTCAACCATGTTCAATTCTCCGATTGATTCCATTGATAACAAAATGAATTCATAAATAAAGAAACTCTTGAAGCAATTTACTGCCATATAGGGGTTTAATATCGTACGTTTATAGAGATTTAGTACAAATTCGATACGCTCTGGTTAATGGCAGAAACTCATTGGCAAACAAGCTCCTGGAGTTGGATGCTATCCTCGAATTCATTTTGGCAAGATTTGTAAAGCTAAAATGGGAGAGAAAGTAAACTTAGAGAAGAAGAATCGGAAGAAGCAATGAAATTAAAACTTCATAGATTTCACAGACTTGGTAAGTTTCGGAATACAATCTTCATTGTATCCTCATTGCAGCATGAGTAACAAAGTTTTTTGTGCTGCCTTCGGCTGGGTGTATAACGTTGTTTGTTTTATAAATACCAAATAGAGCATAAGAAGTCTATTACAATGAAAAAAAGCTATATGAAAACGAACTATAGTGTGATACTGGATGGGAACCAGATTTTGCACAGCATAATATCATGTTTAGGAGAGTGAGAAAAAATCAGGGGGTTTTCTATGAAGTTGGATTAGTCTACTGCTTTGACTGACTGAAAGTTGCTTTTAGAAGGCACCAGAGAATGAATATCAAGGATGGTCATTCGACTCTGAGAAGCGAATGAGTAAAGACACAACATTTGGATGAAAGAGAGTAAGAGAATATCTTCAATAATTCAATAATTTGAAAATACATGTAGATTCAGGTCATCTTCCCATTGTGAATCACTTTTTGAACCATCATCTCCATCAAAAAAGTTTTCCATTTTATCTGAACAAAGATTTTCTTGCTTAATGTGATGAACACTATGATTGATTCGGCCAATGGCTCAAACCAAACGCAAGGAACGAATTTAGAATGAAAGAGAGCTTCATGTTGGGAGTCGGAGGAATTTCATTTCTGTAATCCATGCAAAATTCCTATGAATGAGATTGACAAAATTGAGGTCGTTCCATTGGTCGGAAAAAGGTCCATAAGTTTAGCAACACTTCACATATTTTTTAAGAAAGCTGCAGCCAGACTCCACACTCGTGGAAGTAGATTCTATGCTGAAGCAAATATCATATTATGTCTCTCAGTTTGAATCTTCAACCAGAGCAGCAAGACGAGTTCATAGAAACGACATTATTCAAAGAAAAAGATCTGATGATCTGATATGAAATTCTTCATCTCCGAAGGTGTTCTAGCCTCTTCCCCATGATTCAAAATCGCCTCTTCCTTTATGATCTCTCTTACTTTTCCGGGTAGTTTTTAAGTTGACAATTTTTCGCAAGATAGTTATCATATGAGTATCCACCACCCAATGAGCGAGCCACGAGTTAGAGTAGTGGTTTAACCATTGCTCCCCGAAAATGTGTTCCAGGCTCGAATCAGCCCCAAAACATCAAAATTTTAACATAACTTCATTGACATTTGATTTGACAGAGCTTGGTTCATCATCAACTTTACTTTAGGATGGATTGTCTTTAATAGAAGGAGTGAAAATAACTTAAATATAATCAATTCCAATTCCCTTTGTACTCGCTTATGTTCATCAAGATCGGCAACCATGAGATTGCCGATCATCCAGATTTATCAAGTCTGTAAATGACTAGTCTCTAGGAAGGCTAGTGTCAAATCAAGAGAAGAAGTCTTTTGAATGTCGAATGAGGGCTTATTTCGAGAGTCTTTGTGTGAAGGAGAGATTGAAGAGCAGTTTTGAAGTTTCAAGAATTTATCCATATTTCAATTCAGTTGTACTAGAATGGAAAATTTTCAGTGAACTGTGTTAAGAAACAAGTTGTAAAGTTGTAAAGTAAATTGACAGATCTTCATTCATATCCTTATCAGGTCTCTTTGTTTTAAAGACTTGCCATTTCCTGAGGATTATCCAAGACTGATTGGGAAATTTCATTCTATCTTGCCTCTGCTGATAAAGCAGGGAAAGAATTTAAGAGTTGATATATCTATTACTCACCATCCAAATCCATTTTGACAAGTTCTGAGTATGAAGCTTGATTGTTATTGCAGAGAGCTGTCGGAGTTATGTGTATTATCAGTGTGCAGAAATGATGTTTTCAGTGCTTTTCTTTTAGAAAAGGGGTCTTGTTTCTCAGCTAGAAAGTATCCCAGCTGATATCGAATAGATCTCATGAAAAATTTTTGACAATAGAAAAGATGGCATATCTTTGTGATTGAGGCCATAAACACAAAGATATAGTTTAGCAGCAGGCAAAATCAAGAACATTACAGACTCTCGAGATTGACCCTCTATTATGAATCAGATAAAGATTGAACGATTGTTCCATGATCATATGAATCATGAATTCAGAGTATTCGTTGGCAGAAATCAAGTCCCACTCTCTTTGTTCATTATGAACTTAATACCTTGGTGAGCTCAACTGTCACTTCTTTCGATTTTATTAGTTTTATAACTTGAATCGATAGGTTTTCTCTAATTCTGACAGTGATCGAAATTTTTTTGAGACAATCTGTTGGTATGTTTCCCGTAGAGAATGGATATTTTCCTTTCTGTTTGAATCATTGGTGGCTCAGTATTATAAGGATGATACTTGTTGTTTTCCCCTCACATATGTTCAGATCTGCTATGGGCTCCATCGATTACAAAATGAATTCGTAAATAAAAAAGTTTTTGAAACAATTCACCGCCAAATAGAGAGTTTATATCGTACACTTATAGAGTTTAGTTCCAGCTCCAACGGATGACAAGAACTCATTGGTAAGCGAGTTCCTGGAGTTAAATGCCCTCCTTGAATTTATTTTGGCAAAAGAGAGATGAGAGAGGAAATAACATCAGAGAAGAAGAATCGGGAGGAGCAATAAAATTAGAGCTTCATAGATTTGAAGGACATCGAAAATTGGTTGGAATACAGTAACGAACTCTCGATCTTTTTCTACCAGCAAGAACCTATGAATAGAGCCTCTCAACGGAGCCAAATGTTTCTACATGTCAGTTCTCATGTAGTTGGCTATGAGATCTGCATTAGTGGCTCCTTATTCGCTCCTTAATAAGTGTATCTGGGCTAATGGTTCATGATTCAGAGCTGAAAAATTCCCTGAGCTATTTTTCGAGTCATTTAGGATTCGGATCAAGAGTTTGTTGCTATGTTCCATTTGATTTTCTATATTTCGATCCATACAGCCAATTGATGAGATTTTTCCCCCATAACTCGGAAAATCGCAAGCTCAGAGAGCCAAAACATACCATGTATTCTCAACTCTGTTACATCTATAGATCATGTAAGTTAAGTGGGGGAGTATCGCCTTGTTCCAGAGATATAGCTTCTTAAATGCTCTCCTTTGGCTACCACCTATCATGGGTTCAAAAGTGATATCGAGTTCATTCTTCAACAAAACCTCAAGAGGTTCCTCAATTCAAACTCTATTCTTATCGAGCAGTTTTAATGATTGTTAGAGATGAACAACCTATTTTCACTCTACAACGAGTATTGGCTAAGTCCACCTGCTCGGGATTTTTATGACTCAGATTGATCGATTTTGGATTGACCGCAGAGTGAGATGATATTTAAGAGGTTTGAGCGACAAAAATTTGACTACCTATCATGAGTTTGGAAGTGATATTGAGCTCATCCTTCAACATTACCTCAAGAGTATCCCCAATTAAAACTTTATTCTTATTCAAGAATTTTGAGGATTGTCAGAGATGAACAACCTATTTCCACTTTGCTACAAGTATTGGCCATGTCCAACTACTTGGGATCGTTCTGACCCAGATTACCTAATGAATTTCGGATTACAAATCAGAATTAAGCTCGAATTATCGATAATCAACAAGAAAATCTTGGCTCAAATCAGAGTGCAAACATTCGAATTCTAAAGTTTGAATTTATCAATATTTGGCTTATAGCTCTGGTAAGTAGCTTTTCAAGAATCGAGTTTGCTGAGCGAATGGTGACACAAAAATTATATTGCATCCTATGACTACAATCACTGACCAGTTCAGGTAGCCAATTGAATTAAAAATGTAGTTTTGGAAAGAGAAAGATTCTGAGTTACTTTGCTATAATTCATTGATTTTGAAGTACGCTCACAGCCAAATAGGCTTTTACAAATATCCATGATTCAAAATGCTCATAGCCTCTTTCGAATGTTTCTGGAAAGGAAACAAGAAATGAGTTTAGAGAGGAGGCTATGATTATTTTTTATTGTATTTGACTGAACATGATTCTGTCCGACAATTTTGATCATCAGTAGGGATAAACAGTCAGATGATGAGGTGAATTGCAGTGCACATCTCAAGTACTAGGGAGGTGATCATCTGTTGAATCTCTATAAATTAATGAACTTTTCACTATCAGTGATTGTTGTGGCTGGATCTCTTATCATCTATGAGGTACGTCAAGTGTTCGGTGAGTGTATGAGTATCTTCTATTCTAGTTGAAGTGAGTCGAGATACGTATACGTCCTCGGAGATTTTGTATGAATAGCGTCTTCAGTACAAGTAGTACAAGTAGTACAATAACAAGTTGCTATGAAACGCTGAAAAATATGCTGGAAGTAGTGCCCGCTTCACTACAAACTTTTTGATATGATTTCTTCTTTGGTTTCGAAGACAAGACACTTCCAGATTCACTGGTTAAGATGTTTATCCGGCATTTGAGGGATATATTAGTGGTACAATATGTGAAGATATTATTCTGAAGAATGATCCAAATGAGTAAAGTGTGCTACTGGCTGGGGGTTATTTGTCCAAGTGCTGAATGAATTGGTCACAATCAGATCGCGAGTTCAAATCCTGGCAAGGGCACATATCACCAGTCCAAATGACTTGGATCATTCCTCACTCAGTTTACTTCATAGGCTTGATTGTCCATCACTATTCTAAAGCAAATGAGAGTATACAGGCTTGAGTTATAATATAGCCGAGCTGAATAAGAATCGAGGAGTGAGGGGTGTAAAAAATTCCAGATATCTGAAGGTAAATTACCTCCAATAGCAGTTGCCTCTTTCTTGGCAAGTTCTTTCGTTGAATTGACAGAATTTAGCTATCAAAGACTTATTTCACCAATTTTCTTGGACAAAACTTCACATCTCTCCACTGAAGTATTCGAATACCTTGGCCTGAGTCTGGACCAAATTATCTGGAACTTCCACTTTTCTCGCACCTGGTGAAAGATCACTCGAAATTTCCACCAATTGAATCCCACGAATCTCCAATTGAGGGGTATCAGGGGAGAGAAAAAGCCATTCTATCTCAGTTTGAGGTACAAATAAATGGAAGTATAAGTTCATGTAAACGGAGACTTTCTCATCAAGAGAGTACACAGTGGGCTTTGCGGGGTAGAGTTGAGCTTCTTCGGTTCATAATGAATTTTGAGTTGTCTCTCTCTCACTTGCTCTTGCTTTTTCGAACAGCCCGAGCAGAGCAAATTTTCTACTATATCTAAGCAAAATGATCATGCAGTGAGATTTTTTTGGTCAAACGAGTGTAAATCAAGAGCTTCCTGAGGTAGGAACATAGGTTTAAACTCAATTCTTATTCAAAAGCTTCATTTTCTGAAGTAATATTTCACATGTTAAGGATCAATTAATGATTTACAATTTACAATTTTTTTTCATGTAATGTTGAGCTATGGCGAAGATTGCTGAATTTCCAATCTTTGTAAACCCTTCAAGGATTTCTGTCCTGAACGGGTACAGTATCAAAGGTACAGCTCTCTCCATTGCACTAACAGCCACCTGCAGATACAACCTAGAGAATCTGATGCAATTAAATTTGAGTTAAACGGAAAAATTCAGTATAATACCTAATGAGAATCAAACTTCCCACATGATAAAAAAGATCTCCCAGTTTATTTTAAATGTTTTTCATGAATACACATGTAATCAAGCTGAAAATAATCAAAAAGCGAATAAAAAATGATAGATTCTTTGCGGAGTCGGGTTAACTCATCTCTCTCACTATTTTTCTCACAGTTGTTTTGAAGATGGGGCTGAACTAGACCGAAGGTCATTCCATCCTGGTTTGAGGTATGAATGAATAAAATCAATGGAATATCGATGCAGAAAAAGAAAGAACGGAAGATTCTCTGAAAAGAGTTCGTCTTGATGAAAAAATAACGAATGGAATCTTATGTGTTTGGATTCATCTATCTCATTCGTAGTCATAAGCTCTTCATCAGACTCTGTCTAATCTTAAATTGAGAAAGTTGTTGTTCCATTTAGAACAAGAATGGATTCACTCGTATTGTGATAGGCTATAACTATTGATCAAATCAACTTTTTGAAGCAGACCACCATAAAGCACATATGAATCCACGAAACTCAAGTGTACCTCGGTTTGATAGAGATTTTCCCTATTCACAGAGAGAGAGAGAGAGAAAGAGAGAGAGAGAGAGAGAGAGAGAGAGAGAGAGAGAGAGAGAGAGAGATGATACTCAATAGATTCAAGTTATGAAAACTTGACCAGTACCTATAATAATAAGTTTGAGACTGATTTAGAGCTTCATTCTTCCAGAGCTCTTCGAGAAATTCCAGAATTCAAATCTTATTTTCATTGAACAATTTTGATGCTCATTAGAGATGAACAACCTGGTTCGTCATGAATACCGAATCTTCACCAAATGATGAGTAGCCAATCACAAATCGGAATAATGTTTGAACATTACTGAGAAATTCTTGGCTCAAATCAGAGTGTAAGCATTCCAGCAGCAGATCATAAATGATTTGCTTGTACTTCTCATAAGTAGCTTTTCGAGAATCGAGTTTACCGAGCAAATGCCAACACGCCTATCATATTGTGCCACTCAATTTCAACCACTGATCAGTGTACTGCGACAAAATTCAATCACTCAGAAAACAGTGGCAATTAGAGTTTTTCTCAAATGATCAACCACCTCAATACCTCACTATACGGTTCACCAACAAAGGTACTACTCTCTTCTATTCATTCTCTTTTCATATGCCAAATAAAACTTGAAAAAATATCAAGAGTGATAGAGCTTGTTCGTTCTTGGCTGCAAACATTGGGAACCGATTGTCTCGATTTTGGTTAAATCACTCTTGTAATTAGACCTTAGTCATTTGTCAAGGTGAATCATCAGCCTAAGAAGCTAAGAAAATCATGAGCAGCTCTCTAAGCTGATTTTTCAAATTCACATGGCAGATATCAAGACGTTAAACTTTTGTTCTCTGACGAAAATTGTCAATGATCATAAACTATCATGCATGAAGTTTTTTCTCTTTGTTGACGATTTAGTGAATAGATTTGTGGATTAATCCATGAGAATCCCAATAGATGGTTTTTCTCAAATTATGATAATGGAAACTAATTGAGTGAGGTCGACTCTGATTTTATGCATTTCAAAACTCGATTGAATGAAAGAGCATCCTAAAAGCATCGATGATGAATCGAAGGAATCACTGACGAGATAGGGTTGCCGAGTACTCCGTGGAAACAAATGAAGATAACAAGAGACTACCACATCCGATATGAGATAAACACACAAGTTGAAACAATAGAATAATTTTTTCATATGAGAACAATCGATGTATCGGGATAAAAGTTCACATTGAAGTCTGCCATTCTTGGGAATTGTTTCATATTATATCGAAAAAGGCTTGGGATGAATGGTCTCCCATGACAACATAGGCTTAGAACTATATAATTGTGATGACTATACATCTCATTCCTTGATCAAATTTCCAGAATGACATTGTTGTATTTTGGGGTCATAACAAGAGTGTAGCTTAATTCTTCGTCAAAATGAGTTTTGATACTTTTCTCTTACTGGGTTAACTACTAATCACTAGAGGCGTGCGATGGATGCCAGAAAACCATTAGAGCTACTATTGTATTGTGCGAGGCAACGATGCAAACGATTTTCAGAAGGGTACTCACCTATCATGAGAGCATCTTTCCTACCTTCCTAAAATATGCAGAGAATGCTTGATGGAGGGAATGGGGCCCTGAAATATGCATCAAACCTGCAATCAATTCTCCAAAAACATGAATTTTTAAACCGTTTCACGATACATCTCTCAGCTTTGCAGATCACTTTTGACTCACCTGTTGATTTGAACGCCAGCATCAATCCTATCACTAACAAGTTATAAGTTACTAATCACTCAGTTCCCAGAGTGAGAATGTCTCAGTTAACTAGGCTGTACAATCCTCAATTTCACCGGAGCTTGCTTCTCGTTCATGTGGACAAGGTTTGATATTCAAAAAATCGTTAATACCAGTATCTGAAACCATTTGTGGACTTACTCGTCAATGTGCTTTTCATAGGGCATGATTTTCAAAAAGTATCATGGAAACATGGAGAAAGTTTTGAGTTATGACTCGATAAACTTCTGAGTGACTCGCTCGACTCAAGATCAGCATCTTCATCGTAAATAAGAGAACGACAAAATACTGCATATGCTGTTATTTTGTACAAAGATGAATAAAATAGGTTGTAAAGAATTCAGAAACTTGAAGTTTAAAGTTTAAATTAACCTGGAGATGAATTTCAGTGGTTATGGAAAGAGCTCATTTCCGTGGAATTCTGTAAAATTGGGGTCCATACATCCTGGTTTTCTTCTTTATCATCGTGAATGATAGTGGAGCTCCTAACCAATAAGCACCTAATTACAAGCTAGAGTATTGGCTGAACTATTGCTCCCCAAGAATGCGTTCTAGGTTCGGATCAGCCCCAAAACATCAAAGTTTTAACATGACTTCATTGACCTTTGATTCGACAGAGCTTGATTCATCATCAATTATACTATGAGATAGATTTTTCGCGAAGAATGGGGGAAAATAACCCAAATATTATTATCAATTCCAATCCAAAATTAAGCCGTTTATATACATTCTTGGTTGCTGATCTCTTGGAAAATGATACAAACTAAAAATGCCCAGTTTTTTGGGAGGGATGTTCTCAAATGTCGAGTGAATGCTAATCTTGAGAATCTTGGTGTTAGAAGAGATCAGAAAACAGTTTCGGTAGTTTCAAGAACTTATTCATATTTTGATTAAGTTGCACTAGAATGGAAATTTTCAGTGAACTAACAAGTCAAGAAAAAAGTTGTATATGCCAAGTGCAGATAGATAGATCTTCATCCACGTCCTTATCAGGTCTCTTTGTTTCAAAGACTTGCCATTACATACTCAGCCATTCTTGAAGAATTATCCTAGATTCATTGGAAAATTTTCATTTCATCTTGTCATTCGCTGAAAAAATAGGCAAAAAACTCGAGACTCTATATGTTTATCACTCAGCGTAAGAATTCTATCCGAGCACAAAGCTTGATCGCTATTGTTGGAAAATTCACTTAATCGGAGTATCTCGGTGAATTACCTGGCAAAACAGTATCCACTTCCACACAGGAACCGTCACCACCCGGTGACTATACTCAATAGTTTGAGCTAATATATAAGTTTTAATAAGTGAAGTTAACTATTTAAGATCTACAATAGGAATAATCTAAGAATGTCAAGTTAATCACAAAGAAAATATCAGGCCATTATTCTGGCCTCCTGTAACTATAAACTTATCATACGATATATTTTTGCCAAATATTCCTTGGTTTGTGACTGAAATCCTAATAATATCCAACAGCTGTTACAGAGAGCTGTTAAAGTTTATGTGTATTGTCAATTTTTGTAGAAATGATGTTTTCTCTGCTTTTCTCTTGGAGAATGGGTCTCGTCCTTCAAGCTAGAAAGTGTCCTAGCTGACATCAGATAGATCTCATAGAAAACCTCTGGCAGTAGAAAAGACGACACACCTTTGCCACTGAGACCTTGAGCACAGATATATTTTAGCAACAAGTGTATCCAAAAACACTATAGATGACTCTTGAGATTGACTCTTTATAATGAATCAGACAACGATTTTTCCAAGTTCAAATGAATCGAGAATTCAGAGTATTCCTTAGTAAAAATAAAGCTTCCCGCTCATTGTTCATAACGGACATAATACACTGTATGGTTAGCTGAAATGTCACTTCTTATGATTTATGACTTTCATCAGTAGTTTCTCTCTAACTCTGGAATTATTTCAGGCAATCTACTGGTATATTCCGTGATAAGATTGGAGTAGTCCTACCAATTTGATGGAGAGAAATCCTGTCTATGAGCTAACGGAGTTTTCGATTGGTTCAAATTGGTCACATCTAAAATATTTTTCAATGCCTAATCGAAACCTTCCTGACATTTCCATGGATTCATTATCAAGATGGCTAAAATTAATTTTCATGTAGCCTCTATACAAAGTTGAATATCAAATGTCAAAGTTGATATGCATAAATGGCCTTGACTTACGTCCCCTTGAAAGCCAAGCTTAATGATGACTAACAGAATTCTTTTGGACTAGAGTATGTTTATACAATCAATGCATTTGATTTCTTTTGATTTAAAAAACTTGAATCAGTCTTTTCCAGGATTTTCCTACCACGGTGACCTCAAGTTAAGCAGATGGGAGATGCGAGTTCGGCTAAAAACTGGCATAATGTTCGAAAGACAGTTCATGATGTACACACATCTTCAGCTAAAGCTTAGTTACCTGCCCAAACCATGCAGGAAGTTTCCTCAAATCGATCTCAGGCATTGGCTATGGATGTTCCAGCTTGTCATTTCAAAACTATGACTCACAGTATAATTGTCAGTATAATTGATTCCTTCATGGTTTCATATTTAGACTAAATTGTTAAGCAAGTTATCTTGAGCTCTTAATTGGGATCAAAATTGAGCGAGAATTCAGAAATAATAACCTACAAAAATGTAGTTTTCTAGCTTCTGTCCACACTGAGAAATTCGTGGGCTTATCTTTTGTCCTGGTAGAGAATTTTTTTTGCTGAAAATGAGCTTCTCTCGAAGTGTTCATACAACCTCCAAAAATCACCATTGATAACATGAATGCATTCGGCGGTGAATTTCCATCCAAAACCTCAACTTGTCTTGGCTAAGACTTGTCCTAACTGTTGAAAATGAGCTTCTCTCGAGGTGTTTATGTAGTCTCCAGCAAGAAACACTGATAGAATGAATGCATTTGGTGGTGAATTTCCTCAGCTTGTCTTGGTTGAGACTGGTCCTAGATCGGAGTTAAATCATTAGAGGGATCTACAGATGAATTGATGTGTGAAGTAGTTCTTGATATTACAAAATTCTTTATCCGTTCTCCAAACAGGTTCTAATAAGACATTTGCACTAACTTTTTGTCAACAATTCCAGGAAAAGAAGTCTTCCAAATGGTTCTCAGTTCTCCTCAGCACTTGGTACTAAGTTTCACCTGAGAGCAGTTCAAGACGTGCCAGAAACTCCTGAAAGAACAAAATTTTGCAGTTAATCATAACTGTGTCACAGCCTATATCCGTTCAATTCTCATCGAAAAACCTGAGGTAAAGTCAAAGTAACTGGAAACGAATTTCAGTGATGATGCGAGTGAAAATAAGCTCATCGTTTTGAGATTTCGTGGAATTGAGCTCCATACAACCTGGTTTTCCTTTTCATCATCATTGATAATAGTGAAGCTCCAATCATTTTTTTGGAAGATACTTATTATTATCATTATTATTCCAGTGTTAACCATCCAATGAGCAACTGATTACGAGAGAGTAGTCTTTGAAACATTACTCTCCAAAGATGTGTTCCAGGTTCGAATCAGCCCAAAACCATCAGAATTTCAACACAAATCCATTGATCATTGATATGGCAGAGCTTGATTTATCATCAAGTATACTTTACAACCACACTCTCATCAGGTCTCTTCGCTGTTGGAAAGTTGATATGAACATACATCTTGAAAGTATTGTCTTGGACTGATTAAGAAATTTCCATTTTATATTGCCCTCTGCTGATGAAGCAGGGAAAAAATTTGAGATTTGATATATCTATTGCTCACAATCTATATCCATTTTGACAAATTGTGAGTATTAAGCTTGATTGGTATTGCTGTTGAAGTTCATGTGTATTGCTAGTTTGTAGAAATGACTTTTACAATGTTTAGGAGTAGGTCTTGTCCTCTCAGCTAGAGAGTGTCCAAGCTGATATCGAATAGATATCATGAAAAACTTCTGGCAGTAGAAAGGATTACACACCTTTGCGACTGAGGCCATGAACAGAAAGATATAGTTTAGCAGCAGGTGAGTTCAAGAAAATTATAAATGACTCTTGTGATCGACTTTATATTATATATCAGATAACGATTGTTTCATGATCAAATGAATCAAGAATTCACAGTAGCAAAAATCAAGTTTTGCGCTCTTTCCCCATGATGGACATGATGATTCGGTGAGCTAAACTGTCAATTTCTTCGATTTTATATGTTTCATAACTCAAATCAATAGCTCTCTTCTCACTCTGACTATAATTTCCAGCCAATCTGTTTGTAGGTTTCGCGATAAGATTTGAGTAGTCCTACTAATCTGGGGAAGAGGCATCTTGGCTATGGACTATCTAAGTTATTTAATTTGTTTAAATTGATCTGAATCTACAGATTCTTGAATGAATAATCGAAACCTTCGTATCAATTATATTGATTTATAATAAAAATAGCTAGAATTCATTTTCAAATTGTATCTCTGCAAAGTTGAATACCAAAAGTCGTTGTTGGAATTTCTTTCTATAGGAATGCTGAATGATGACTAACAGAATGCTTTATTCTCAAAGGAGATTTAAATGATGAGTGATAGATTCACGAATAAATGGAAGCACAAGTTCATGTAAGCAGGTAGGAGAGAGAATAAAGGGAGTCTCTTACAAAGTCTCTCTTGTTAGTGAGAAATTACTTCGATAGAGTTGAGATTCTCTTTTGTATATCTGAGCAAAGATGATCAAGAGGTGAGGTTGAGTTTTTTCTTTCAGATAAATGATGTTTCTTTGCGTGAAAATGCTAGAAACGTTCTTCTTTGATTATTTTTTCAATTGCTACAGAAGGGCATAAGCTAAGAGAGTATTAACAATAAGCTAGAAAATCACCAAAACTACTGATTGCTCATCAGTTCTGAAAAGGCAAAGATCAAATCAATCTCATCTTTTGACAACTTTGCTAAGTCATCGAATTATAATTTTAAATCAGACTAGGGAGGTAAGTAGTTCGTAAAGATAAATAACGGGAAACGGATCATTTTCAAAGCTGAAGAGATTGAGGCAATCCACAACAGCTTTGTTGTTTGATTCCACTATTCAATCTGGTTGAGATATCTTGAGCTTTTGTTCGACTGTGAAATTGGTGAAAAATTGGGAGCATTGATGAACACAATTTACATCTACATCTACGAACATCTAGTTTTCTATCCTCTTCTACAATGGAAAAAATTGATCTGTTTGCCCGCTGAGGTTTCACTAATGAAAATCAGTGGTGAGAACCTTTCCTCTAGAAATCATAACCTCTAATTATGAAAACTGAAGGCATGAACGCAGTGAATGCTAGGGTTCAATCCAAAACTCAAGGACTTGTCCTTGATTGATCTTGATGTTTTGGAGAGAGCTACAGGTAGAACAATGAGTAAGTTTGTTTCCATCATTCTATCATGATTATTATCAATTATCTATTATTTGATTCTAAAATGCGGAACTCTCGTAAAAAAGTTTCCTAAAAAATTCTCAGTTTTTCATGCACTACACATTATGAGATCAGTCACGATGCCAGAAACTTATGAGTAAAAAGTTTCTGAATTTGTTCGTTTGCTGTTGATTTCATTTTTCGGTGCGCACATGTTGTGACATTGGATTGAGATGATATCAAAGGACTTTGGTTCATGAGATTACATCTATATCTCGAAAAAGTAGTTCTTACTATTAAGTAAATCATTATGCTGAAATACAACGATGTTGCGTCCCTTAATTGGGATCACTGACCAGAGCAGTGAGCCAAGTCCACTGAATAAGTAATATCATGAAGAAAAAAGTAAACTTGATGAAATTTTTTGACTGTAAAGTTTCATCAAGATTAAGAATGTTCACTGAAAATGCTCTTTCTTCGCCTAAGTAGCTCTCAGTGATTGAAAATCGTTTTCTCCTTTATTATCTCGTTTATAAGAACAGTACAGTAGTGATGATATGGATGAGAATGCGCTCATTTTCCTGGAATTTTTGATGATTCAACTTCCCACTTGAATCCAAATCCAAATTTTTATGAACATTTTCTTAGCCAGTATAATAAGACAATTCAATTTTCTTCTTCATTGCTGTAGAAAATAGTGAGTCTCAACTCAACTGCTTGGAAGATAGTTATTGCTTGATTGTTCACCAATCAATGAGCAACCAATCACTAGTCAGAATATTGGTTAAACCAACACTCCTCAAAGAAGTTTCCTGGGTTCTAATTGACACAAAAGCATCAAGATTTCAAAATTATTCCATTGATTGGTGATTTGAGAGAGCTCGATATACCATCATTCATACTTTGAAATAAATTAATGATGAAATAAGAGGGGAAAAAATGCCCGAAAACAAATTAATTCATTCATCAGTATGCGAGAGAAAGGAATGCTTCTCAGGATATGTACAGCTGAATCATTCTTCCTATAGCCTTCAAAACCTTTGATGCAGGCCCCAGTTCATGTAGTATTCATCTCCACGTGGCTGCTGAGTCATGCATTTAGCACCTAACTATTTCTCAGAAAATTGTTGAGCCAAAAATCATATAAGTTCGCTGCCTGAATATCAGAGAAAGAGTGTAATTAACCTCATGATAATTACAAAACTGTTTACCATGTCACTCATCTCATAAAACTCCAAACCTATCAGCTTGGTGGCACAGGATTCACCTACGCAGGGTACAACAAGAATCGGCTTCCCATTCATGGGCATGATAGGAGACTTACCGATTTTTGGAATTCTCAATATTCTACTGGATGAAAAAACACAACAGAATTAGTTTCATAAAATTAAGCGGTTATATTCATCACAAGAACTGATAATATCTGTTAATTACACTGATGGCTTTCACGATTTTGATAGAAGCTTGATGGTAGAATAAGAAGAAAAAATTGAATATTAACAACGTTGGAACAAACTTATCACCTGAAACAGAGTCCTGTATCTGCTGAACAGTCCAAGATTGACTAATCTCTGGATTAGAATCAATTCGATCAAATTCGATTGGAACTGATATTTGAAACGAGATATTTGCGTCTCGACGAAAAATGCTGGTTTATTTGCAATGGTCCTTCATGAAAGTGATAGATTTGCTCAATCATATGATTGGAAGAATGTCTTGTCCAAATTCAATCAAGTTTTAGAATATCTTATCACGTTTGATAGCATATGATAAGTAAGTTTGATGAAAATCTGAGCATGAGTGCTTTTCTCATAGACAATAGGCAGTGTTGGTCACTCCATTGACCGATTGCAAACCCTCATGTGATGAAATTCATTTGTTGAAAATAATCTTTTTGTAATACATGACTAGTTTCTTTTCTTCTTCTAAAAAGCCTCCTGCTTTGAAGTTTGCCCAAAGTACGTGTATACTCACCGGTACTGTGGAGATTGTTCTGGAGGTTATATCAGCCCTCACAAACTATGCCTTGAGTGGATTCATTTAGAATCAGTCGATGAAAGTTGATTATTAATCCAGCAGACTCTTGCTTACAACAAGTACTGAATCATGAGATTGCTAGAAATGCTAATTTTTCGTCTCACCTGAAGTCTTTCGAAAGTGAACAGACGAGGACATATAACCTCACGAAACGGAAAGAATCACTAATTGAGATGGAGGTATGTTGAGTTATTGTTTCACAGTGAAATTGTCAAATATTGAGAATATTTATACACATATACCTAGCTTTCTACTTCCTGTTCACAGTTCAAAAAATAGATCTATGAGCTTTTCATACATCAAGGTTGATAATTGAAGTACAATCGAAGAATAATCTGAACTGTGGTAGTCAATGGTCAAGTTCCACCCAAAAACAAGAATGAATTGAGTGGTTCTCTATTGACTATGAATCTCTGAAATAAGTTGGAGTTTGAATCATTCGGGGCTTAGTTTCTATCAGGATAAAACTTGCTGTTCTCCTCTCAACCATGTTCGATTCTCCTATTGGTCCCATTGATAACAAGATGAATCTGTAAATGAAAAAGTTCTTGAAGCAATTTACTGCCTTTATATCGTACATTTTCACAGCTTTGGTACCAGTTCAGCGAGCTTAAATTTCCAAAGTTCACGAATCATTGTGGGAACGAGAACTAAAGTCTGAGAATATAACGTTGTCAGTTTTACTAACCCTAATAGACGGTATGGTGCCTAATAAAACGGAAAGGAGGCCGTATGGAGACCTGCTTCATTGTGATAATACTGGCTTGGAACCAGACTTTTTACAGCATTTCACCATGCATAAAAAATCAGTGTTTTTCTGTTTTTGTGAAGTTGAGTTAGTCTAGCGCTTTGACTGATTGAGTGCTGCTTTCAGGAGGCAGCAAAGAATGAATATCATGGATGGTCATTCGACGTATGTCTGAGAAGCAAATCACTAGAAGCCGTACCATTTGGATGAAAAAAAGTGAGAGAATAACTTCAATAATCTGCCAAATCTTAGAAGAAGCTCAATGGTTCCAGGTCATCTTTCCATTGTGAATAACTTTTTGGGCCATAATCTTCAACAAAAAAAGTTTTCCATTCTATCTGAACCGAAATTCGCTTGCTTAATGTGATAAATACTGTGGCTGATTGGGCAAATAGCTCAAATCGAAAGCAAAAAATGAATTTGGAATGAATGAAAGCGCTATGTTCAGGGAATTTCATTTCTATGATCCACGCACTTTGTATGAGATCGACAAAACCAAGGTCGTTTCATTGGTTTGAAAGAGGTCCATGATTTTGGTAACACTCCACGTCTTTTTTAAGAGAGCTACAACCGGACTGCTCACGTATAAAAGTAGATTCTATGCTGGAACAAATATCATATTATGTCTCTCAGTTTAATTCTTCGGAGAGAGGAGCAAGACGAGTTCATGAAAAAGACATTCTTCGAAGAAAGAGGCTAACCTATCTAATTTGATGATCTGATATGAAATTCTTTGAATCCAAAGATGCCTTAGGTCTTCAATATGATTCAAAATCCCCTCTTAATATTTAGTCTCTTTTTGACTCTCCTGGAATTGATTCCAAAAATTAATATGAGCTCATTTTGCCAAGATTTTGGAAAAATTGAATCCCATAATTTGAATTAAACTTTGCTCAGAAACTTCAAAGACGACATACACAAATAGGCAGCCGATCTTTTTCTTCACCAATATATTTAACGGTATAGCCTACCTGAACTACCCATAAGGTAATTATTATTTCAATCCCCACTGATGAGCAACTAATAAGAGCATCGGGTGGACCATCGCCTCTCATAAAGGGAATCTGGGTTCAAATCAGCCCGAGAACATCTAGATTTCAATATAAAATTAGCAATCATTGGCTCACAAAGAGCTCGAGTTATCATCCATTGTTCTTCGAAATTCCTGAAGCTGAAAAGAGAAAGTGTGAAAATCCAGTAGAAAAGTTTGATTGCACTTGTTTATTCATAATTGGCTTCCTTCTGATGCCTTCAATATCATGGAAAACTAGCGTTTAGTTCCTTCCTATCCAACTTTTTTCGGAGCATGAGAGTGGAAATTCTCAGAACGCAGAGCAAGCCCTCACAAGAGCCCTCACAAATAGGAGGATTGAAAACAATAAGCTACAAAAGTTACAGAAGTTTGAAGCATATATTTGATACATGATACAATTGCACTGAAAGGTGCTCATAGTTCAGTTAGCCATTCAAAGGAACGAGCTATTTATTGTGAACGGATAGTTTTTGTGAGCAAAAACTCTGTCAACTCGACGAAGCTTCGGCTTCTATGCTTATCCATTTACTTATTCTTTTTTCTGTTCATCATATTTATTGGTCATCATTTAATCTCAACCATGTACACTGTATACTTAGGTCTTTGGTTTTCATACTCATTGAAGAGTCCTCCAGATTCATCACCGCTCTCACTCTCTCTTACTCTGTGCATTGGCTTAGTTCGAATTCTAATGAAATTCATCTTCAGCCAATTAATTGCCTCAGCTTTGTTGATCCGTATCTCTCAACTTTTTTGAGAGCCACCCGTTAAACCTATAAAAAACCTGAAAAACTTCGGTGGTTGACACAGAGAAAGTGACTCTTGCCTTCTACACAGAAAATCCTTCTCTCTTCCACTGATCGAAACTCTATCCATTTATTTACTCATTCTTCTATTCTTCAGTGAACATCTTCTTTGCAACTCAGGTGACTTGTCCACTATTCGTAGTTTCATTGCTGTTTAACCCTTAGTTCTCTGCACCAGACAGTCGTTAGGGACTCTAATTGACTATCAAAGGGAAACTGTTGAGCTGTCTGAGTTCTAATTCCTTCACCAACAAGTCCCTATGTTTGCTGATTCTACCATGTTTTTCCATTGACTCCTCACTTGCTGTAGCGGACTTGACATAATACAAAAGGATTGATTTTATCAGATAAATTGTAGAATTTTTGTTTTTTTCACTCATTGCTGATGAAGTGAGGCAAAAAAAGGCAAGCCCCATTGTGACTTGTAGGGACGTTATGTTTTGGTCCGGAACTTGTGTCTTCGCGGATATTATCAAGTGAATTCAGTCTTCAACTATGGAATAGGCCAGATATTCCCTCCTTCAAACTTTCTCAGTTCAGCAGCTCAAAGATTCCAAGAAGATAACGATATCTCCATGTAAAACTCAACTGTTAACTCGTGGCGATGAAACAAGCAGAGAAGGCTTTCAAATCTGTCTCTAATCATGGACTTACTTGACTCCTATCATCAATATAAACGGATTTTTCTGACATTTCGAAGATATTCAGCAATTTTCAACCTTCATCAACTTGGGAAAATGAGTTTAAAAACATATTTTAGCTATTAATAGGATAGATGATCAATTTGTGGATCAAGGCGACTCTCTCGAATACCATTTGAATCCAGAAGGATCGTGTAACATTTTTCAGTGCGTGTAAAAATTCATTAGTTCACTATATCTCGTGGTCAGCTATTGATTCTTTTCTCTTATGTTTGACATTCCATGGAATCTAAACAATTCTCAAAATTCGGTCAAGTTTCCTTCTCTTGGATTGAGGACGATCCTCAAGTAATTCCCCAAAATCGAACAATGTGATACGGATTGTCATTAATTCTTTCAAAAAATGATCCAATGTGAAGAGTAATTTGACTGATTGCGTTCTGATTTTTGATCTACTTTTAAATTGAATCGATCTGAATTGAAAGCTTAAACCTGTTCAAAATGTCAGTTAATCTATCAGAATTCACTTCAGTTTCTTATTACATTCAATTGGCGAAGCCTGTGTAGTACACCGAGAGAGGTCAAAATGAAACTCGATTCTCAATTGGAAGAGCATCAGATCAGCAGTCACGGAGGTCAGTGTACTAATTTAACCTGAAAGAACAATCTTTTTCTATGAAAAGGGCAAATCTTACGACGGGTCTAACCATGAGTTTGATCCGAACGAATTGATTGCTCAACGATTTAGATTTCTGGTCTTCATTGGAATCAAAAGGAGCTAAATACTACTCAGAAATCTTGTTATTCGACCTTTATCAAAGCTCACTTGTTTGCACGAGAAAAAAACAAGAAAACCTTTGAACTATAACCACTCATCGCAAACTTTGACGAACCAATTCAGTCTTTGATGATAGGAGTTGGCAGTTTCAAGCAAGTAAGTTGAATAAAAAGTATCATAAAATTCCTCTCTCAGATTCGTCTAGGAAAAATCCACCTTTCTACCAGCCTGGAACCAAGTGATTTGAGAAATTATATTCATTAATATTTTGAATTTGACCATTTGTTCTCTTTCAACCTGGGCTCATTATGACTGGTGTTTGAAGATAATAATAAATTACGCTAAATGATAGATAAATAGGAGTTCCTTTTTGAATTTTTGCGCTTAGTTCGGATCAAGAAATTATTGTTAAAGTTTAAACAAAGTTTTATTTTGAATTTCCATCTTGAGCACGCTCCATAAGTTTCTTAATTTCCCATGATTAATTTGTGTAAAATAATATGTGTAGACTCTCATCTCTATCGATGGCCCTAAATTGAATCTTGACCTTTCCCAACCCATCAAACGTCTCTGATTCAATGATCTTCTTTCTGACTTGAGGCTCCAATGTTGGTGTCTAGCTTCCCAGATGAAGCAATTTCAGCGAAAGCAGGCTCATCAATGATCTCAAATCGGGTTCTAGAAGCAATTTAGTATATGCATATGATGTACATGTGTATGTATGATAATTTCACATTCATGTCTCGTAATTTCTCATCATTTTGCGATTCTCCTATGTTCTTTTATAGTTTCTTTCTCATTAGGGTACTCAATAAATAATCAATTGTTCAAGGGAGAGTGGGAATAAATTCATAAAGAATCGGAATCAAATCAATACTATGTTTCTACAGGTACAGATAGATTAAAAGGTATCATTTCAGATTAGTAATTCCTGAAAAAGTTATCGAAGAGCTTGGTTCTAAGGGAATTTTGAGTCATGGAACTTGACCAATGTTTTTCTGACTCCAATCAGTCCAATAAATGAAAGCTACTCTGAGATCAATAGTCTCTAAGCGTACCCTTGGAAACTGAATGAGATCTTGAAGGTTAGATCCTGGGTTCAAGTCCTAATCAAGACCCACAACTCTACTCTAATTCAATCAACTATTCATCAGCCAGCCCAACTGGCTTGGATCGTATACATGTATATCAATGCCCCACAATGACGCGGATAATTTTGACTGGGACTCGAGTTCGAATATAATTTCTCGACTTAACTACATTCAAACTTGAGATTTGAATCATATGCCATATCCTCTATCTTTTGAATTGAAAAATGATATTGTCCGCTGAGAGACGTACCTAGAGACCTTGAGAAGTATGTCACGATATTCAGATGAATGACCTTCTCTAGGTCAGTTGATGATGATCGGAATTGTCTCTTCCTGCACCAGATTACCTTCCAAAGCATAAATTTCTCATTCCAAACCATTTTCACTGTTTTCATGACTTGAAATCCCACAGATAACAAAGATTTTTTCAGATTCATCTGAAATATCTTGATTTCATTATTCTCAAAAAGCATGGAAAGTTGCACCTTCATCTGCAAAAATCAGTGAACATGGATCCTCACAAGAACTGGTGAGTTGAGATTCATACTTTGCTTCTCTTAATAAATTGTGCCACTAGAGAAACAGCAAAATCAGCTTTTCAAAACTTCACGAAAATAGGGCAAAAAAACTTCCAGAATTTTTTCTTCAGCTTTAGAAAATTGATTTGGATTCTATTTGATCAGAAGTGGAGGATGGATTCCAGGTAATCAGACCCCCAATCAAGAAAGAATACATAATATTGAACGGAACAAGGGAGGAACAAGGTCGTTGTGTTGATGGCTAAATTTTGCAAGGCCAGTGGAATGTTTTCTCAAACGGTGGCTCTCTTTGCTGAGTCAACTAACTCATCCATCTTATTCCACTCCATATTTGAAGATTAAGCTTGAGGAATCAAAATTTCACCTCCTCTCGTGAGGCATTCGATGGGTACAGAGTTTTTCAGAAAGATACAATAGGCTGTAGGCAGATGATTGCATACTATTCCAAATCTGTGATCGTAAGTATGAGATCAAATTCAGTGCCCAAGCTGGTTTCTCGGCTAGTGGTGAAAATATAGGAAACGAAAGTTTAATTAATGTCTAAAATGCTCGAGCTTCGATATATAAGTTTTAAAGTTTTTCGGTGGAGAGAAGTTCATCAAAATACTCTTCAAGTTATTTTGTGTGGTTTGATATCTCGATGGATGATGAAATTCCAACTTCCAAGAGTGTATTTTTCAGAGTACATATAATACTGAATCTACCACTGGTCAGAGCTGGAGAAACTTAGAGAACCAACAGCTTTTTTAGCTAATTTCACTTTTAAAGCTGATTGCGAGGAATATATCTTGAGCTTTAATTTGACAGTAAGGAACTCACGACCACAAATCTACAAAAAAACTTACTGACAACCCAAAACTCAAAACTTACTTGTCAGTTTTCAAGCTTTTGTCTACAGTCAGAAGATTCGTGAGTTTGTTTCCTGTCCTAATGAAGGTTCACTGTTGAGAATAAGCTTCTCTCGAAGGCAGTCATGCAGTCTATAAAAAAGACCACTGATAACATGAATGCATTCAGTGGTGAATTTTTACCTAAAAACTCGATGAAATGATAGCCGTATTAGATAAAATGTGTTGAAGCAGCAAGAACACAAAGTTTTGCTATCAGAAAGATTTATAGATGGAATGTTGCGCGAAGTAGCCTGTAGTATAGCGGAATTTTGCATTTTTTTCCAAACATGTTCTAATGAAGAACTCGCATTAATTCTTCATCAACTATTCCAGGGAAAGAAGTTTTCTAAATAGTTGTCAGTTTTCCAAACACTTGGTACCGAGTTCTGCAACCAAGAGCAGTCCAAGGCGCTCCAGAAACTCGCAAATGAACAAGTTTCTGAATTGATGCCTAATTATGAACTATATCCGTTTAATTCTTATCGAGTAACTTGAATTTGAAGATTAAAAATAAAATGGAAATGAATTGGAGTAGTTATGAAAATAAACTCATCTTTCTGAGATTTCATGAAAGTGGACGCTTTACAACCTGGTTTTCCTCTTCATCATCATGAACAGTAGTATAGCTCCAATCGTCTTGGAAGATAGTTATTATTTGAGTGTTCACCATCCAATAGGCAAATAATTAGCAGTCTGAGTGGGGATTGAACCATTTTTTCTCAGAGATGTGTTCTAAGTTTGAATCCACCCAAAGACATCAAAGTTTTATCATAACTGCATTCATTCATCGTTGATTTGAAAAGCTTGATTTATCATAAACTATACTTTAGAACGAATTGTTTGTAAGAGAAGAGGTGAAAGATAACTCAAATACAATCAATTCCAATCCACAATAAACTCGCACATGTTCATCCTTGGTTGCCAATCGTCAGTATTAATCAAAATAATGTCTAGTCTAAAGGAGGACCAGTGTTTTGTTCAGAGAAGAAGTTCTTCAAATGTCGAGTGGAGGCTAATATTGAGAGTCTTTGGGCATGGAAGAAATGGAAAAGCAGAGTTTCGAAAGCTTCATGAATTTATTTATAATTTGATTCAGTCCCACTGGAATGGGAGATTTTCAGTGAACCATTTCAAGAAACAAGTCGTATTGTAGATAAATAGGTCTTCATCCATATCTTCATCAGGTCTCTTTGTCTCAAAGAGTTGCCATGAACGTGTACTTCACTAGCTTTGAATAATCACCTTAGACTGATTGAAAATTTTCGTTTCATTTTGCCCTCTACTGATAAAGCACGGGGAGAATTTGAGAATTGATGTATCTATTGCTCATCATTAAAATCGTCGTTAAAATTATTTAAAATTAAAATTGAAATCGTTGTGAGTATGAAGCTCGATTGTTATTGCAGAGAGCTACAGCCTATTTCAATAGGATGAGACAGATAGCTCCAACTGATAAGATAATAGTCTAAGTGGACAGTGGTTGGTATCTAATCAGGTAGGGCTATCTGTCTCATCTTATTGAACACGGCTGTATTGAGATACATACAGCCACGGAAAATGAGTTTGAACCTTCTTTCATATCTTTTGTCCATTTCTGGGCTGATATTTTTTAGCCGCCTTATCTCAATGAAAATAGTCCGATTATTTCAGGATTTTCATCTAATAGGAGTGAAAATCTGGTAAAAATAGTGGGAATGATGTGAAGGTCTTATCGGACTATTTTTATCAAGATAAGGTGGTCAGAAACTAGTGAATTTTCTCTATCTCGTGGCCAAAAAATATCAGCTCAGAAATGCACAAAAGATATGAAAGAGGGTTCAAACTCATTTTCCGTGGCTGTATATATTGTTAGCGTGTAGAACTGATGTTCTCACTACTTTCCCCTCAGAGCATGAGTCTTGTTCTTCCAGCTAGAAAGTGACTCAGCTAATATCGAAGAACAAATAAAGAAAGTCTATCATTGATAAAGTATCCCGATAGAGTTGAGATTCTTTTTGGTATTTATGAGCGAAGATGGTCAAAATGTAACGTTGAGATTTTTCATTTTAGATGAATGAAAATGACGTTTTTTGTATGAATATAGTTAGAAGGTTCTTTTTTGATTATTTACCTTATTGCTAAATTATACCTCAAATGTATTCAAAAATCGCCAAAACTATTGGTTGCTCATTAGTTCTAGAATGGCAGATCAATCCCGCTATTTGACTACTTAGCAAAGTCATCCAATTTGAATCTCTGATCAGACTAGATAAGCAGTTCGTAGAGGTACAACAGAAAACGAATACATGTAATTTCCAAAGCTAGAGAGATTGAGAGAATCTCCAACGGCTTTGTTGATTGGTTCTACTATTCAATCTGGCTGAGATTTCTTGAGCTCTTGTTCAACATTAACATTGGTGGAGAATTCAGAGTATAAATCAACACGATCTATATCTGAAAACATCTAGTTTTCTATACTCTTTCACAGTTGGAAGAATAGATCTGTCAGCTTGTTGCCGGTTTCAATGATGGAAATTTGGCGGTGGGAAGCTTCCCTCAGTATATCATGACCTCTAATTATAACTGCTAATTGCACGAATCAGTGAATGTTAAGTTTGATCCAAAACTTGAGGACTTGTCCTCGATGAACCTTGATGTATTGGAGTCAACTACAGGTAGAAAAATGTGTAAATTAGTTTTCATAATTCTAAAATGGAAAACTCTTGCAGGAAAAAGTTTTCTAAACAATTCTCGGTTTTCCAAGCACTACAAACCCTTTCATAGGCATTACCAATGCCAGGAACTCATGAGTGAAAAATTCATGAATCTGTTCGTCTGCCTTTGATATTATCTCCTGGTCTGCACATCTCGCGACAATGGAAATAATATTAAGGGACTTTGGGTCATGAGATTAAGTCTATTTTTCGAAAAAGTAGTCTCCTTAGATCGGATCGTTATGCTGATGTAGAATGATATCGCGTCATCTTATTGGAATCACTGACCAAAGAGGTGAGCTAAGTTCATTGAAGAAGAATTTTAATGGAACAAGAGGCAAACTTGATAATATTTCTCGACTATCAAGTCTCAAGTTCAAAAATTTTTACCAAGAATGCACATTCTCGGTCCGAGCAGGTTTCAGTGATTGCGAATCGTTTTTCACTCCACTTAAAATTACTATCTCAAATTGAGATTCTCAATTCGATACTGGAACCAAATTATAGCAATGATGGTGTGGAAAATGAATCATCTTTCTGAGATCTCAGGTGATTTGATACCCCAAATTGAATATACAGGGTGTTTCAGAGTGATATGACGAGTTTGAAACGCTTATATCTTGAGAACCCTTTAGGAAATTCCGGAGATTCTTTCGAAATTGTACAGTGAGAATGTGTAAGTTTTGTGTGCCATAAGTTTCAAAGGATTTTGATAAATTTTCAAGATAGATAACAGGGTCCAAAGTGAAAATTTAGGGTATCTCGGCTGCTGAATGGAACTCTGGCCGAGTGATGACATTTTTGGAATTCTCATAAAAAATTACATCTTATGAAGTTGGCCCGAGATCGATAAGATAAGAGATAAGAGAGCCAGAGATCGAACTTAATCACCTTTGACCAAACTTGAGGCTTCCTCAGAACCCCTTGAGAGATGAGAGTAGCTTCAAAATCGCGAATCAGACTTATTTCGGCCTGAGAATTCCTTATCATGCCTGAAATTTCTGGAAATCATAATTTCATTTTTTCTCCTATCAGGCCTCTTCAGGGCGAATTGAGTTCTAGGATTCTATGCACGGTCTCGTCAAGGGAAAAGGACTCAACCTACTCATCTCAATGAATTGAACCTATCAGCATTCTCTCCAGGATTTTTTGAACCTTAAGAACCACTTTTCTGAGCATGATTATCTCATTCATGATCCATTCATTATCAGAGACGACAATGAATTCGGAATCATTGAAAGGAGGAATTCGATTGAAGAGACATCCTATTAACTCTTTTGAATTGGATGTTCGCTTGAAAAACCCCTGAGTCAGGGTTTTATGAGAGGTCGAAGATCGGGAACGAATGGATACTAGCTGAGAGGGCGGAATCGCTCATTCTGCGAGTTTCTGTCAGTTACTCATCGAAATGATGAGTTTTAGGTTGATCAGCGAGGAGGAGTCATCTTGAGTTGTCAAAACAGCAGTTTTTCTGTCCAAAATCTCCACAGATGAGCCAAAAAGTGGAGTTTTTCAGCTCTTTTATCTCTTATCTTATCGATCTCGGGCGAACTTCATAAGATGTAATTTTTTATGAGAATTCCAAAAATGTCATCACTCGGTCAGAGTTCCATTCAGCAGCCGAGATACCCTAAATTTTCACTTTGGACCCTGTTATCTATCTTGAAAATTTATTAAAATCCTTTGAGACTTATGGCACACAAAACTTACACATTCTCACTGTACAATTTTGAAAGAATCTCCGAAATTCTCCGAAGGGTTCTCAAGATATAAGCGTTTCAAACTCGTCATATCACTATGACCCTGTATACTTTTTTGAACGTTCGTACAGCCAGCATAATAAAACCCAGATCTCTTCCCAACCATTATAAAAATAGTGAAACTCCACTCAATTTCTTGGAAGATAGTTATTATCTGATCTTCACATGATCATTGAGCAATCGAGCACTGGTCAGAGTGGGGGCTAACTTATGGCTCCTCATAAAGGTCTCCTAGGCTCAAGTCTACTCAGAAACATCGAAATTGTTACATAACCTAAGTGATTGTTGATTTAACAGAGCCCGATATATCATCATCCGTACTTCAGGATGAACTGTTGATGGAAAAGAGTTGCAAAATAGCTCGGATACAACTAAATCCAATCGACTTTACACTCGTTCATGCTCTTTCCTGTTCACCAATTTTCCGAAAGAATCAAACTTGAATCCAAAGATCGATATACAGGGTGTCCCAGAGTGATATAGCGCATTTTGAACTTCAATAACTTTTGAATGGGTTGAGATATCTTGATAATTCTTTCGGTTCCTCAGAGGAAAAATGTGTAAGTTTTTGTATGGCAAGTGTTTCAAAGAGGTCCGGAAACTGATTAGCATAGATAAGGTGCCATAAAGCCAAAAAAGTAGGTTTTCTGCGATGCGTGCAAAGTGGGTGGAGTTATCGATAGGATAAGGTCATTTCTGAACTCTTAATGAAAAGTTACGTCTAGCAAAGTTCATTTGATAGTGATGAGATAAGAGATAAAAAAGCTATTCAGAGCCCATTTTCCACATGGGGTGCCTATTGGATGGTGCTAACATGAATCAAAATCATTTCAATCAAAGATCAATCGAACAACTCAGAGTTTTTCCGATTGTTTTTACTATTTTGCTGCCTTCAGATGCATCGGGAACTCTTGCAAAAGTTTTTTCTATTCATCTGCCTTCTTCGAACTGTACATCTGCTTCATCTACATTCACAATTGACTCAAGTCTCTTTCGGACACTCCTTATGCAGGCAGCTCTTATGTGCTCCTGAGGTAGATTATCAAACTCCTGCCAGATCGATCTTTGAGCTGTCTCAGAGTCTGAAGCCGTTGTCCATACACCGTGTTCTTGAGAGTACCCCACAGGTAGAAGTCGCAAGGGGTTGCATCTGGTGATCTTGGTGCCCATTCAGGATTCCAGCCATCTGCCAGTACTCTCCGCCCGGAGATTCCGCGGAGGTATTCCTTGACTCTCCCTGCTCTGTGAGCGGGAGCGCCATCCTGCATGTACCAATGTCTCCTTGACTCATCGATTTGAGGGATGATCTGGTCTCAGCATATCTAAGTACTTGTCAGTTGTCATGTTGCCTTCGTACTCAAATGGACCAATTCTACCACCATCCCATATGCCAGCCAAGACTTTGACACCTCGCTGGTCAATCCGCTTAGATTCCACTCTCTTGTGGGGATTCTCATCTGACCAGTAGATAGTGCTCAGGGTGTTGACGGCACCACTCAAGTTGAACTGGGCCTCATCAGTCCATACTATTCGCTCAAAGAGGGTTGGATCTTGTTCTATCATCTCTAACAGCTGCCTGGCCATTCTAACCCAACGAGGCTTATCTTCAGGCTTGAACTCGAATGTTCTGCGTACATGGTATGCTCTGAGCCTCAGGTCCGTAGTGAGGATTCTGTGGACTGTAGTCTTCGATATTGGACGACCTTCCTCCGCGAGTTCTGATGCTAACCTTCGGGTACTCGTTGGCTCATTCTTGCGCTTATGATCTTGGGCAAGCTCACGGACTCGCCTCATGTTGGCAGGAGTTCTGACGGTCTTAGACTGGCCGGGATGTTCTAAGCTTAGTCGCTGATGCTCTCCCATGTTCTGGTAGATAGACTTGATGGTACCTTTAGTGGGCCTGATATTATGCAACCTCTGGAGCTCAAGCTGAGTTAGGACGATGGACTTGTTATTAGCTTCATAGACTCTGAGAATCTCTCTTTTCTGGCGGTCGGTGTACCTGACAGTCATTTCTCTAACTGATTATTTGATATGACTATTCTACAATGATGACTATGATAACTATGATGGCTATCTTACAATGATGACGTTGATTAGAATTGTTTGACGTTGATAGGATTCGAACGCTCGATTGATTGATTGATTGGTTGATCGCTAAACGCTGTACGCTTTAACTAATTACTCTGTTACCCATTGGGTGATGGCGAGCAAATTAATTATCATCCTATTGATTAATTCTTATGGTTTTGGGTCAAATTTCTCAGTGAACAAGTCATAGTGAATGATTGAAAATTTTGGCAAAACCAGTACCTTGAGCTCTCTCAGCCGGGGGTGGTCTTGAAAATCTTCGAGTCTTTACCAGCACCCGAGTATCATCCTTTCTCGGGAGCTGGGTCTTTACCAACGAACTTGCTTGGGTCTTTGAGCCCCCAGCTGATAGGTCCAAGGTTTTGGCCTGAGGGTGGATTTGAACCCACAACTTTGGTGTCGAGTAGACTTGGCCGAGCTCACTGGGCCACCGAGACCACATATGAAGAGTCGGGATTGGAACATGCTTCTGATTCTAAGGTATTTTTCAACTTTTTCATTCCCTATCTCATCACTATCAAATGAACTTTGCTAGACGTAACTTTTTATGAGGAGTTCAAAAACGACCTTATCTTATCGATAACTTCACCCACTTTTGCACGCATCGCAGAGAACCTACTTTTTTGGCTTTATGCTAATCAGTTTCCGGACTTCTTTGAAACACTTGCCATACAAAAACTTACACATTTTTCCTCTAAGGAACCGAAAGAATTATCAAGATATTTCAACCCATTCAAAAGTTATTGAAGTTCAAAATGCGCTATATTATTCTGGGACACCCTGTATAGGGTGTCCCAGAGTAATATGATCCATTTCAAACTTTAATATTTTTGAGTGGATTGGCATATCTCAATTATTTTTTCGATTTGTTAGAGAAAAATGTGTAAATTTTGTATGACAGGCATTTTTAGCACTTGCGGAAACTAATTGGCATAGATGAGGGGCCATGAAGCCAAAAAAGTAGGTTTTCCACGATGTGTGCGAAAGTGGATGGAGCTACCGGGAAGATAGGGTCGTTTTTGAAACTTTCATAAAAAATTACGCCAGGGAAAGCTCATTTGATAGTGATATGATAGCAAGAGAGGAGCTAAAAAACATAATTCAATCACTAATCACCAACCTGAAGTGTTATTCAGCCCAACTTGGGTGGTTGGAATAGCTTGGAAGCCACGAATTTGACGCATTCTCGTACGAGAATTTCCAATCAGGCCTAAAACTCTCACAATTCATGATTTCATTTGTCCTCCCCGACAGCTCGGAGGCTCCGTGAATTCTTGGACTTCCTGCCCAGTGTTGCAAGAATGAATTCTATCCTTATTTGGGATACGAATGGATAGAAACAATGGTATATCGACACGAAGAGGAGAGATAATAGAATTTTTCTCGACGAACAAAGTTCATTTCTCGTGTCATTTCTCTCAGAGTTGTTTCAAAGTCACAGTCAATGATACCAGATGATCAGAGGTCATTCCATCCTAGTTTGAGGTACGAATGAATAAAAGCAATGACGGATCGATGCAGGAAAAAAAGAATAGAATATCCTCATAAAAGAGTTCGTCTTGATGAAAAAAATGCAATCAGACTCTCTCAAGTTTGGAATCACCTAACTCACCCGCATCCAAAAACTCATTATCGAATTATTTTTCATCTTCAATCAAAGGAGCTTTTGTTCTATTAGGAATGAGAATTGATTCACGTGTATTTTAGTAGATTATAATTATTGAATAAATCAAATGTTCAAAGCACTCCCGAAAAAACGAATCCCCGAAACTCAAATGTATCTCGGTTCGATAGGTATATTCTCTGTTCAAAGAGAGAGAAAGAGAGAGAGAGAGAGAGAGAGAGAGAGAGAGAGAGATGATACTCAGTTGTTCCGAGTACAAGTTGTACTAAAAACTTGGCTACTCTCTATAATAATGAGTTTGAGGATAATTCTGAGCTCATTTCTTCTAGAACTCTCCATGAAACGCCACAATTTAAACCTCATTTTCATAGAACAATTTTGATGAGTACCAGAGAACAACCTACATTGGCTTCGCCGTGAAGGCTACGAGTACATTCCAACTGCTCAAGATTATTCGAATCTTCGTCAAATAATAAGGGTTCGATCACAAATCAGAATAATATTCGAAAGTTATTGAGAAATTCTTGGGTCAAATCAGAGTCAAATAATTTGAATTCAAGGATATGAATAATTTGCTTGTAACTCTCATGAGTAGCTTTTCAAGAATCAAGTTTTCTGAGCAAATGCTAACACGAATATTATATTGCGCCCCTAGTTTCAATCAAGAGATCGAGAAACTAACTTGTAAGTGAGAGTTCAATGCTGAAACAATGAAAAAGTTTTACTCTTGTTCATTTTGAGACACACTTCTCCAGTGAAGAAATATGTAAGATTGAAGGTTCAAATTTTCTTTGACTTATCCCAATTATCAAGTTGAAATGCAACGATAATGATGAAAAACACAACCCGATAGAGATGTGTGAATAAGAGCAAGCTTCCTTCTGAGAGAAAACAATGGCCCTTCTTTCCGCTTCCATATGAATTCGAACATACCTAAGAAACTTTGGAAAAGAATTCAAGCATCAAATAGCTGGATACTGTACTCAAAACCTCCCATCTCGAGGTGAAAATGAAAAAAATACAATGGCATTGGGGTGCGAATCAAAAGCGAATAGAGCTTCAAACCAGGAAATATGCGTCAATCATTGCCAGATCATCTCGAGGAATAACTGAAGTTCATTGATGGTGCTCACTATCTGAGTCATTATCAAAGAATAGAATATAGATTATCAATCAGACTGATAATGTTTCCAAGAGGAATTCTGGCTCAAAATCAGCTGTATGACTTGCACATCTGAACTCTTGCCACAAGGTGTCTTGATCGACGCCAAAAGCCATGAACGGTGATGGTAGAGCAGAGATGTGCATCCGACTGAGAGAGGAGGGCCAGTAATAGAGAAGAGAGCTAAATAGTTGAGAGAATCGGGAATTCAAAAACTAACTTTCTTGGTCTGGTTTGGATCAGACCAAGACTTCGGTTATCAGTGATCAGCGTAATTGCTCAAACTTCCTAACAATTGCCATTCGAGTTTTAATCGAATGATAAGCCACCTCAATACTTCCCTACAATGTATAGTAACTAGAGTTATTACTCACTTCTATTTGTTTTTTCGACCTGCCTATAGAAAACTTGAGAAAATACAGTAATCGGCACTCAGATGAATCAGGAAAGGCGTCTCTTAAATCGAGAAAAAATGGTTCTGATTGAAAGGCATTTATTTAAATCCAAAAGGCGCTTAATGAAATCCTAGAAAATTGGTTCGCGCTCAAGACATGGTCGGAGAAACTGTTTCATGTGCTGAAAATAGGCAATCCAATTAGATTCATTAATTTCTCTTGAAGCTTTCTCAATATTTTCAATCAACTCAGTAGCATTCAAACAATTTTTTTGTTTCACAATTCCTTTTCACTTCGAAAACACTTCCTCAATAGGATTCATGAAGGGGCTATACGGAGGTAAAAATTCGATTGTGTGTCCTCTCGATTCGATTTTTTGACAGATTTCATCGGAATGATGGAAACGCACATTGTCCATGATGATGATTCTGTTTGCATAGCCTTCTTGATCGAAAAAATCCAATAGTTGATCGATGTATTCGCTGAAAAGAGGGATGTTGTATGGTTGGTCTACAGCTTCATAAAAAAAGAGACACTCTTTCGAGATCGCTGCTGATACAGAAATATTTTTTGATCGTAATGCCTGAACAATTGTAACAGCTTTCTGTCCTTTCTTTGATCTACCATATTTTCGCCTCATTGACACATTGAAACCAGCTTCATCAAGATAGAAAATTTTGCTCTCATCAAAAGTACTGAATCGAATGGCATACTGATATCTTTTTTCGATTACATCTGGATCATTTCGACGCTTTGTCATAGGAGATGTTCGCTTGAATGAATAGTTGAATGATTTAACAGCACGTCCAATAGTACGTTCTGAGACAGCAATACCTTTCTTTCTCAGGAGTCTAGCTCTGATGTATCGAAAGGTTTTTGTACAGTCTCTATCCAAAATTTTTTTGATGTAGCGCTTACCAGAACTACCAAGTTTTGATTGATGGCGATACCGAATTTTCGACTTTTCAGGTTGACCATTTCGTTTGTAAGAACGCACAATACTCTGCACAGTTCGATATGGTAAATCGAGGGCTCCAGCAATCATCCCATATGTTTCACCTGAATCATACTTCTTGCAAACTAATCGTCGAATTCCATCACTCGCAGATTTTTTCTTCACTACATTAGACATTTTGAGCACAATGAAAATGAACAGTCTCACAAAAAGAGAGGACAGAGAATGAGAAGATTGTGTTTTTCCATCGAAATATATACTGATCAATGTCAACTGGTGTTTTGTCTGCCCAAATTCTTAGAAAATCCCAAAATTTTTCCCATACACATGCATGGAACATAGAACAAGGATTAGGATTAGTGCACTTAGGATTCAGAATGATGCCTTAAGTCTGAAACTCGTTCGCCGAAGGATTTAAAATATGCCTTTCCTGATTCAACTAAGTGCCGATTACTGTATCAAGAGTGATCGAGTTCGTTCCTTCTTGGCTCTGAACGTTGAGGACTAAGTGTTTCAATTTTTTCAAATCACTCACATAATTAGATCATTGTCATGTGTCGAGATGATTCATCAGCTAACGAGGCTTAGAGAATTATGAGCAACTCTCTGAGCTAATTTTCCAAGTTCATCTGATAAATATTCAGATGTTGAACTTTTATTCAACGATAGAGAATGTCAATAGTCACATATTATTATGCATGAATTTTTTCTCCCTCTGTTGACAATTGAGTATATAGATTTGTGAATTTGTTCGTGGGGATCCTAATGGATGGTTCTTCTTGACTTGTGATAATAGAAACTAACTTTAGTGTGGTCATTAGTGAGGCCACATTCGACAACTCGATTGAATGGGCAAGCATCCATATCACATTGATGATGAATCCAGAATATTACTGACGAAGTAGAGTGGGGCTCAAGTTCGTCAGGTATGAGTTGAAACTTTTCTTTCACTGTGTCAACTACTATTTCACTTCTGACTCACCTGTTGATTTAAACTTCAGCATTGATTGAATCACCAATCTCTCATATTATATTCTCAGTTATCTAGGCCCTATAAATCGTTATTGCACTTAAACTTGCCCCCCATTCATGTGGAAAAGGTTTGATACACCAAAAATCATATGTGAACGGGTACCTGAAATTTTTTGTAGACTTGAAGTAATCTAAGACTTATCATTCGTGTTTTTTCATCACGTAGTCAGGAATCACCAAAAACATATTATTGAGTTATGGCTTGTTAATTTCTAAGTAGCCCAGTAGGCTCAAGATAAAAAACCAGCATCTTCATCGTAACAATGTGATGATTTTTTCATTTATTTACCTTCCATGGCTCCAATATCGAGTGGGAGATGACAAAATACAACATTTAATGTTATGCTGTACAAAGATGAATACAAAAAGGCTATCGGGAATTCAGAATGGACAGACAAACTCAAATCAAAGCCAGTGTAGTGTGATTGGATGGCAAAGATTTTGCAATTTAAAATCCTCATAAATTTTTCAGCTTCCATTTCGGGGACGAAACAGTTTAAAGAGTGTGGGATTACGAAAACTCTTCATCGCATGAGCATTTACCCGCCGATACAGCCTAACAAGCTTGTAATGCAATGAGTTGCAATTACTGATTGAACGGATAGTTTGAATCAGATGTAGCTCACCTTGTTTTGCTTAGCATAACTCGAACTCAGTATCGCTACAATCTTGTGTTCATGACATTTTTTTACCATCTCGATTCCGATGAATCTTGGATAATTTTTGACCTCATATCTATGATTTCCGTCAGAAAACAAATGAGGTTCAATGAAATGTTGCAAAATCTCATGGGACATGTCTTGTTTACAATGTTGATTGCCTCATAAAATTCCAAACCTACCAGTTTGGTTGCATAGGCTTCATTCATGCCTGTAATCAGAAAAATCGGTTCCCTTCCCCTAGGGAAATTGTCGTTTATGGGGGTCTAGCTAGCCTCTTCTAAGGAACTAACAGAGTAAGTCACCAAGTATGTCACAGAAACAAGCGGTTATATTCATCACGAGCAATAATGATATTTGTACCTCACTTTGAATGCTTGCACGCTTTTCACCCCAACACTCTTCACTTCCAAGAATGATGGTCAATGTAACCAAAGGGTGAACACCAGCTTAATGGTGGAATGGGACTAGATGAGAGGTTGGATCTTCGAAATATTGAAATTAACTTATCACCTGGAGATGAAGTATTCTACTGTCCGAACAATTTGAGACTGATTAGTCTTCAGACTGGAACCAATTTAATCAAATTCAATGGTAATCTATAGATGAAACCAGATATCTGCACCTTGACGAACCAGGCTGGTCTAGGTGTTATGATTAGGAATCTTATGATTGGAATGATGTTTTGTCTTAGCTTAGAATACCCCGTTACCTGGTTCTCAACCTTCATGGGATGAAATTAATTTATATAGAGGAATCCGTTTGTAATATATGACTAATTCCATTTCCTTCTGTCAAAAGTCATCTAATTTGAAGTTTTCCCAAACTTTTTTGTTGTGTTTACCAGAGCTGTGAAGATGGTTTATGTGTATGAATACATTAATATATTGAACTTCACAAACTATGCCCTTAGTAGATTCATTCAGAGTCAGTCGGTGGAAACTGATATGGATTCAGAAGACTTCTGCTTAAACAAGCGCTGAATCATGAGATTGCTGGATATGTTGAGTTTTCGTCTTGCCTTATGTCTCTCAAAATGTTAGCAGATGAGGAAAAATTACCTCATGAAACGACAAGGATCACCATTTGAGGTAAATTATCTTGAGCTATTGTTCCACTGCAAAAAATTTCGAGAATTCAGTGGGGAATAAGAATGTAGCTTTCTACCTCTTGTTCAAAAAATTCAAAAATGATGTCCACAAATAGACAACCCATCGTTTTTCTCCACTACTAATGGGAAAGACCGGTTATACCGGCCCAATCCTAGATAGGCAAAACTCGACAAAAATTTGGAACTATTTCTTTCTCTTCCTCTGTCTCTCTTTCTATCTCTCTCTTTCTTTGTTTCTCTCTCTCTCGATCTCTCGGTCTCTCTGTCTCTCTTTCCTTCTCTTTCTCTCTTTCTCGGTCTCTTTTTCTCTCTCTCTTTCTCTCTTTAATTTCTCTCTCTTTTCACCTCTCTGTCTCTCTGTCTCTCTGTCTCTCTTTCCTTCTCTTTCTCTCTTTCTCGGTCTCTTTTTCTCTCTCTCTTTCTCTCTTTAATTTCTCTCTCTTTTCACCTCTCTGTCTCTCTGTCTCTCTGTCTCTCTTTCCCTTTCTTTCTCTCTTTATACCTCTCTCTGTCTTTTTCGTCTCTGTTCACCGAATCCTGCCGCAGTGAGGTTACCGTTGCGATTTCGTTAGTAGATCTTACTGCGGCGCCATATTATTATTTTTATAATTTTTATTTGAATGATGATTATCATTATGGTAATCGGTGAAGCCGTTCATCACAAGATAATTTTTGCTTCAATCTCCACCTAGTGATGAACAACTGATCAGAGCATCAGGTAAATTAACGCCTTTCAGAAAGGTGTTCTGGGTTCAAATCAGCCTAGAAACCTCTAGATTTCAATATGAAATCAGTAATCAATCAAAGAGCTCGAATTTTCATCGATCTTTCTTTGTGATACGAAGTATATGGTGAAGGTTTTAAGAAATTCAGAAAATTACACTTGTTTATTCTGATTGATGATTGGATATCTTTTGGTGCCCTTAATTTCTTGAGGAAACAGCGTTCAATCCCTTTACATCCTGTTTCCCTGGGATGAAAGTGAAAATCTTTGCAACGTAGACCAAGCCGTTACTCTAAGAGCCTTCACAAGTAAAAGTAATAGAAACAACAAGTTCCAAAAGTTTCAAAAATGCATCCAAATCATGACAAAGTTGCACTGAAGTGAGAGGTACTCATAATCCAGTCACCCATGAGATGAACAAGATATCTCTAGTGAACAAAGCAAAGAGTGAGAAGAGAGATCATCGAATGCTTTTGCCAGTGAGTCTTAAACTCACTCAGCAGCGGTCATGCAGGCGTGTGAGGATTCTGCTCTGATTTCCGACTGGAAGCTAGCCAGCGATAATTTTGGCCAACAGGTTAGCGCTGATGAAAGTTTTTTGGCTATCTCATCACACCTGATAGATGAAAATTTCCATCTATCAAGCTCTCTGACTAATTTTTTGTCTCAGATATTGCAGCCAAAAATTATCAGAGCCGTTAAATCTCGCACCCAAGAATAATCTCTGAACTGGCTGTCAGAACCGGGTCCAAGTTCAGTTGGCTTCCTAAAATGGAAAGTTCAAAAACGTCCGATCAATTGCGGTCCAGGGTGAAGGTTATTAATAACGGTTTGGTGATAGTTATTCAGCTGATAGGTTCAAAACGGAAAGATCCTGAAGTTAATCTAAAAACTGATCAGTGATGTGGTGAGAGAGAATCTGTTCAATTGTTTTTCCCTATGATCAAATGAGCTAATGGTCATGCAAACGACGATTCTCAGATAAGGATAGGGAATCAACCTGATTCCAACATCCTCACTGTCTTACAAGTTATCGAGCCCAGTGTTCTCAGAAAAACTCAAGAAAAGCAAGTTCTTGGATGATTGATTTGAGGAAACACTCCCTCCACTTGCTCGACTATCAGAAGATTTAATTTTTCCTTCAAATTTTAAGTCATCAAAAGAATGATGAAATTCTCAATGAGAACTCAAAAAATGTCATCAAAATCCCTGTATCATACTTGGCTTCCAAGATGTTGCCAGATAATGGTGGAAAAGCCATAGTAAACTTTGACCTCACTGAATTTCGAAAACTTTCTGAATTTGACCTTACTTCATATGCCGAGAAACTTTCTCAAGATACAGTTATCTGTATATGAAATTTCAGATCTCTGACTCATCGCAATCGAAAGTTATTGACAATTCTCGGAGGAGATATCATTATGAAACACCCTGTATATTAGATCGACTGTAGGGTTCTTATTTTTTTCATTCTCTACTGATGGAGTGGGGAGGAAAGTTTGAGGCTATCGATTGATCTTAGCAGAAGGCAAGCCCCTTCATGACCTGTAGGGAGGTTAAGTTTTTGTCTAGAGCTTATTGCTCCGCAGATATCATCGATGAATTTAATCATCATGAAATAGGCCAAATATCTCCTTTTTTGGACTATTTTTGTTCAGTATCTTAAAGACTCCAAGAAGACGAAAATGATATTATCTCAAGCTAGAACCCAACTGGTAGCTAGTTATTATAAATCAAAGAGACTGATTTCATATCTATCTCTTATCGTAGGCTCACTTGACTCTGATTTTTGGTCTTATCACACCTGATAAGAAAGCTTTATCAGAATCCGAGAAGAGGCAGTTCTCCCATAGAGAGTGGCTATAGTCTTTTTCTTATACACGTACCTTGAACCATTCTTATCTTTGATTAACCTGGAAAAATCAGCCGTAGGACAAATATCAGCTATCAATGTGCTAGATGATCATTTTATTAGTTAGGACAATATCTTGAGTATACAGCTTGGAAAAATGAGTTCAAACCTCCTTCATATCTTTTGGACATATCTGAGCTGACGTTTTTTGGCCACGAGATAGAAAAAAGCCGATAATTCTTGGCCACCTTATCTCAATGAAAAAAGTTCGATAAGAACATTGTATCACTAACTTCACCAGATATTTGCTCCTGATAGATGAAAATTCTGAAACAATCGGACTTATTTGGTGAGATAAGGTGGTCAAGAATTATCGAATTTTTTCTATCTCGTGGTAAGAATGTGTCAGCTCAGAAATGCCCAAAAGATATAAGGAGGTTTGAACTCATTTTCCGTGGCTGTATACTCAAGATATTGCCCTGATTAACGAGATAATCATGTCACATTTTTCAACGTGGTTAGAAATTCATTGATTCGCTAGATCGCTTGGTTAGCCACAAATTCTCTTCTCGCTTCTGTTCGACGTTTCCAGATATATACATGGTAGTTTCATACAATCCAGAATAATTCATCCTTAGATTCATCTCATCTATGAGAATCGATGACCACTAGCAATGGGGCCCCCATCTTCATTCATTTCGAATGATCAAATGCATAAGATTTGCTGGAATCCTGAGGATGAATACCTGATTGAAATTTCAAGTGAAGAATATAGGGTCAACACTGTGAATTCCGCTGATAGCCTCCTAGCCAGTCTAATTATCACATCTACTCGAAGGCTCAGACCTGTAAGAAATATTGGTCACTTCATCGGACTTCACTCCAGTTTCTCACCGCATTCAATCATTGGTACTTGTGTCGAGTACGGCGAAACTCGATGCTCAGTTACGAGAGCATCGCAATAACAGATGCAAAGGTCAGTGTATTAATTCAACCTGAAAAAATAATCATTTTGAAGGGGAGGATGGATAATATGACGAAGCTAACTGTCAATTGCACCAGAACGAAATCAATGCTCAACGAATTAAATTTTCAATCTTCATTGGGATCATGAGATAGAGGTTTGATGCAGCTCATTGATGTTTGACTTACACACAACTTCAGAATAAAATGTAGGGGGAAATTATCACATTGTGATAAGGTGACCACTTATCAGAAAAAGGATCGAAGAGAAAGCTCATGGAATGATATGGAATGATGTCATCCAGAATTAGTACATTGTGGCTTCAAGATGAGGTGTTCACCAGTTCAAAAAAGAATGAAAATTATTGAACTGTGGACACTTAATTTTAATTGTGGACAAATTAGTGATCAATTTGGTATGTTCTACTGAACTCTCTCTCTTACCCTTTCTTTTTGTTACTCTCTCTCTTCCTGTCTCTTATTCTTACCACAAACACACACACATCAATTTTCGACACCAATTTCCGTCATCAATTAAGGCATCGATAAGAGAACTGTTGAACGTTATGTGATTCAATATCAAGGAGTTGGACATGTTGAAGTTGAAAAAGTAAAGGCCGAAAGAAGAAGTTGGATTATGAACAAATCATTGAGATGGTTGAGTTCGTGCATCTGAACAATTTTATAACTTTTGGAGAAATTGTTGCTCATTTTGCCAATCAAGGTTTCCCTTCTGTCTCAGCTGTTTCAGCAAGTCGATATTTAAAACAGAGAGAATTATCAAACAGAATTGCATCGAAAAAAAAATCTAACATATCAAACGAAATTAATGAGAATTAATATGGCCTGTCTAAACTCATCCATCCCTATTGAAGCCCTGAGAAGAACAGTTTTTGTCGATGAAATCACAATCGATACAAAATCGAAAGCCCAGAAGTACAAACAATTCAGGGACAACGTTACAATCCCCGCAACATTAATTGGTACGAGTTACGCAACCCAAAAAGTGTTAGTTTTGTGTGCTGTTTCACCTACGTTTTTGTTGGGCCAATTTTTGCAACTCAGGGACGATTCAACGCAGTGAAAAGCCTAGATTATCTAAAAAATCATCTGGTACCATTTGCATGGCAACATTATGGATTCGATTTTTTTTGCTGCATGGCAATTGTCCATCGAGCACTAATTGTTCAAGAATTTTCGAATATAATGATACGTGAGCGAGTGATGCAACACCCATATTATTCAACGAATTTGAATCCGATCGAGCATTTAGGAAGTTTTCTCGAAAAGAAGATCCGAAAAAAATTGGTCAACTTGGTACTTCCTGTCAATGTCAACTGTTTTCAATAATTCAAACCAATTGGTTTCAATTTAATTATAAACCCTGGCTACTTCATCCTCTTGTCGGCTCTTTACCAGAGCGCTATCTAAGTGGGATTTCAAATTGTGGTGATATCACCCAATATCGAGTGTGATTGTTAAACTTGATAATTTTCCCCTACATTTCATTCTGAAGTTGTGTGTATATCAAGGCTCACTCATTTGCTCGAAAAAAAGAGGAAATACCTCAGAACTTTCTACAAGCCCTCATCGCTCATCTTAACTAGCCTAGTTCAATTTTTTACAATAGAAGCTAGCAGCTTGCAAAGGAAGTGAATGGAAAGTATCATGATATTCTCACTTTAATTCTTGTAGGAAAGATCCATTCTCTTTCCAGCTTGGAACCAAATGATCTTGGAAGTTATGTTTGAATATATTTCCACAATTTCATCTCGATCAACCTGGAATCATAGCTGGTGAAGATTTCTATCAGTAATGGAGATATTAGTAATGTACGGTCGATCACTGATTGATGAATAGAAGCTCGTTTTTGAATTGTCGCGCTTTGTTCGGGTAATGAGACTATTTCTAAAGTTTCAACAAAGTTTTATTCAGGATTTTCATGTTGAACACTCTCCATAAGCTTCTCAACTTCAACTGATCGATTTCTATCAAAAATATGTGTAGGCTTAAATCTCTATCAATGATCCCCATCAAACGTGTCTAGTTCGGTGATTTTCTTTCTGACTTCAGGCTTCCTTGCTGATGCTTTACTCTGTTAGTGATTCAATTTTCGTGAAAGTACGCTTGTCAATGATCTTAAATCAGAGCTGGAGAACAATTCAGTATGCATGCATATGATGCACATGTACATGTATTTGTAAATGAATAATAATAATAATAATTTCACCTTTTTTCTCGCAATTTCTCATCATTTTACGATCCTCCTTATCGTCTCGCGCATTTCTTCTCAATAGGTATTTGATAAATTATCAGTTATTTTTCAAGCAAAAGTGTAGATAAATTCATGCAAAATCGGATGACTATCGGAAATATGTCTCCACAGGTAGAAACGGATTGAAAGGTATGATTCCAGATTGGATATTTCTGAAAAAGGTTTCGAGAGTTTGGTTTTAAGAAAATTTTGAATTCATGGAATTTGACCAATTTTTTTCTCACTCCGATCAGTCCAGTAAAGGGAAGCTACTGTAAAATCAGCAGCCTCTCAGGGCAGGCTCAGAGATTGAATGAGATCTCTGAAGTCAGATCCTGAGTTCAAGTCCCAATCAAGATCCCCATTTCCCTGATAATTCAATCAATTATTCATCCACCAGCTCGACTGTCTCGGATCGTACATATCAATGCTCCACAATCATAACAACAATTTTGATTGGAATCGAGTTCCGATATGTTTCTTCCACCAAACTACATTCAAACTTAAGATTTGAATCATATACGATATCTTCTACCTTTTGAATTGAAAAATCATATTGCTCATAGAGAGATCATATCTCACTACATCTGATTATTTTCTCAAAGTATCAACACCAAATATTAATATTAATATTTCAAAACCAAAATCCGAACTGATAGTAACGATTTTCGTCGATTCTTTGAAATATTTCAATGACATCGTCCTTAAACTAAAATTAAATTATTACTTCAACTCAGAACTCAGTGAACAAAGATTATCTCGAGCACTGGCAAGTTGAGATCGGATGTTTTACTTCTTTAACGAATCATGAATCCAGGCGAATAAGAGAATCTGCTCCCCAAAATATTACAGAGCTGGAGAGATAAGGTTAAATAACTTCAAAATTTTTCTTAAACTGAGAATTCGGAATCTATGCTACCAAGAGCGGAGGATTGAGTCCCGGTAATTATATGAGGAACTCACCTCTAATGAAGAAAAATATTAATGATGTTGGATGGAGATGAAGTCGAGGCGTCGATAGGTAAGCGTAGAAATCCTTCGAGGCTAGTGAAATTTTTTTCTGAAACTGGTCTATCTTTGCTGTATCAACTAACTATCCATATGTATCAGGAAAGTCCAAGTACACTGCTGTACATAGCAACCTCGAGAAATCAGGCTCACATTCTCTCTCGTGTTTCATTCGATGGGGTTCAGAGTTGGCCGGAAAGATCAGATAAGCTGTACATAGATGATCGTATACTATTTTAAATCTGTGATCATAAGTGTGAGATCAAAATTCATTGCAGCGGACCAAATTCAGAGCTCGCGATTAAAATATAGAAGCCGAAAATTTAATTCATGTCTACAATTCTCAAGCTTCGATATGTAAGTTTTAAAGTTTCTTGGTGAAGAAAAATTTACAAAAATCCTCTGTACTGAGTTATTTTGTGTTGTTTGATAACTGGTTGAATGATGAAATTCTGGGGAAAAGTTCAATTTTCGAGCACGTATTTCTTCTCAAGATCTGACGGAATAGCATATGATTTCCAAAGAGGAGAATAATTGGTTATCCCTGAGATGCGAATGAGCAATTGATTATGGCAGTCTTGTGATCTTGATGCAGAAAATTCAATTAAAACTTCATTTTCCTCTAAACAAAACTTCCTGAACTCATCAGATCCGTTATTCCAAAGTTAGTCGTAAAAATGAAGGTGATTTCAAGTTCAATTCATGGATATTGGCATTGATAATTGCTTGCGTTTTTCTCCAATACAAGTTTTTGATCGGTGATTTTTCCCAAGTAGAAATCATTTGACTCCAATTTTTATTTTCATTCTTGATTATAGCAGTCTTGTTATTTTGATCCAGAAAAATTCATCCCAAAACAACATTCTCCTCTTAGCAGAGCCTCATAAACTTGTCAGATTCTTAATTTTGAATTTCTGTTCAGAATAATAATAATAATAAAGAAAATTTCAAAAAACCTCAAGTTCAATCCATGGATCATGACATTTCATTGAAAAAATGTATCGGAAGATGAGTATAAAAGAGTTCAGTTAGAGCTATCACCATTAGTATCAACTTTCTACTATGTAATCTAGATAACAACTGATCAGAAGTCCCTAGAAGTCATTCATAGAATCACTTTTCTTCGAATGACTCATAGTAATTTTTTTCATGATCATCTCCTATGATGAGACCATCATGACCTTTATTGCTCGGCTGACAATCTTAAAAATCTTATCTTCTCCTGACTGAGACACTTCTGGTTGATTAATCGGATTGTATCTATACTGATGAGCTATCCTTCCAATGATGAAATTCTTCGAACAAATGGCAGGTCAACAGAAACGAAAAAGTTGGTCTTGTGTCATGAGTCTTAAGTTTCCAATCAGACTCAGCTTTGACTTCACCTTCTGAAGTATTAAAACACAGATGTGCTCATCTTATCAGCACATGAGTGATGAAAATAATCTGATTATTTTGATTGGAAACCTTTTCTATTCAGTGAGATTATACAGTGTAGTATTAGAAAATCAAAGTAGTAAAATATCCATATATCTCAAGCAAATTAACGATCGCTTGTGTTACTCTTCAACGCAAGTTCTTGATAGTAGGTTTTTCCCAGGGAGAAATCATATGACTTCTATCTTTCTGATCGATAGAGATGACGAATTTTGCAAAACATTCTATAAAGATTATTGTTGTGACTATGAGTGTAGTGCTGAATCTAGCGGTCATTTTCCTTTGGGAAGAGGTGACAAGATGAGAGAGATGTTCTAGAGAGCAGTTGAATGTGCTGAAAAGGAAGAGAGGAAAAGATAACCAAAGATTCTGTAAGATGTTATATCGGAAAATTATGCACCAGTCACTAATGACCAGTGGTAACAATCAGACCCTGATAAGAAAAGAGAAGGGGTGAAGACAAGAGTTGTCAGTCGGTGAATTGAATGTAGAGCTGATCAAAGCCTTTCGAGTACATCATCATTGGGCATACACATGCAAATGATGATCTGATGTCCATTAGATGACTGCCATAGGAAAGAGGAATTGAGTGGATGGGCTGGGCTCAGAATAATGAGATGTCCCCAAAGAAAAATGCTTCATACTCGTTGTTCGAATTCAGCCCATACACAGAGGCAATTCATCCATCTAGAAAAAGGGTCTTGGGTAATGATAGGAATACTTTTTTCTGATACTATTGTTACATCTTCTGAAATGTATGTCATGTGTGCATGTTATATCCAAAGTGCATGTCTCTTTGTGAGTTAGATTCGTTTCTGAAATTCTAAAGTTTAATTTAAGATCATTTTTGTGGGATAAGTTGAATTTTGTGAGCAATAATCATTGTCAATATGTATTTTATTCAGTCAAAATTGTATGGCTGAGCATATGATTGTATCGAAAAATGTCCGGATAAGAAAATAAAGTCCTCCTCATACAAGTATACAGGTGTAAGTCTAGCATACATGTACTCTTAGTTGATCAATGTCTCTAGCGTAGAAGTTCATCTTTCTTTGGATGACTTGAATATCAGTCTCGCAGCAGAACATTCCAATGAGGATCCAATGCACGATGAGAAGGAAAAACAAGGAGCTCATATGGATAAGAGCATAAGAAAACAGTATCTATGTGAGAAGAAGAATCCATTGTTTTTCTGGAGTGTATCTGATGGAAAAGAAATCCACTAGATCAAGCATTTGCGAATGATCACTTCTCATTCCAGTACAGAAGGAGAAGGCAAAAGAGCAGAGGAAGAAAGATGAAGATGCACAAGTAATTAGATTGTTGTTGCTTTACGGGCAAAAGTAATCTATCGGTTGATTTGGGAAATGTGTGAGAAACGAAGAGAAGAAACAGTTTGAGAGAAAGAGAGAGAGAGAGAGGAAAGATGTGATGCCATGATGATGAGTCTGAAGGAATCAGTTTTGATTAGATGACTGAAATTAGCTTGCTCAAGCAGTGACCACACTTGATCCATTTGGAATCTTCTTGAATCCACCTCTGAGCTCAGCATTCTCTTCTCCTCTTACTCACATTTCTCATCTCAGGAATCATCATCGCCTTATCATCTTGCTTTTTCTCTTCCTATGATCCATCTCATTGGATTTAACTTGGACTGCATGACGAATACTGTCGAAATTCCTTCATTCCTTATCGATGAGCTCAATGTCTTCTGGGTATGAGCAAATCAAGCATAAAATAACTGAGATGATCATTCAGTTCAAGCTCGAAGCTTGGCTCGTCTGATAATTGGTGTGTATGAATACACTCATGGACATGCACTTTTCACCTTCCGCAAGCATTCCATTCGAGGACTAAGTCTGGGATATTCTTTGAAATATTAGTGATGTCCAAAATGATCAGAATATGAGTTTTTCTTACTCATCTTAGTGCTGTTGAGGGCTTTTGAGGGGACCAAAAAAAGCGACAATGGTGTTATCAACACATTTTGTCGTCGATATTTGTGTTATTATAGAAGCTTCCTCTATCAAACCCTCAAATTAGGGATTTATCTTGATGAGCCATGGATTCGGCCGTCGAACACATGGCACTTAACTGAATAAAATTTAATTCTGATTTTCTCGCATCTCGAGCAATTCATTGATGGAGGTAATAATTTCTTGTAGCTCTCCAGGGATTAATAATTGTTTTTCCTTCTTTTTCCGAGATATTTTTTCAAAGGTCTCGAGATTTTTCGGCGTCATTTTCGACTAAAGTTTGAACAAGAACTTGTCTCCTGAGTAGCAAGTAGACTAATTTTCAAAGCAATATCTTTGCCAACACAACACCAATTTCTCATAGCCAAAAATATATTGATGTACGATTAAAAGCTTAAATTAAGTACTCTCCCCAGAATTTTTCGGTCACAGTCAAGCTTAAGGTCTGATGAGTCCTGAAAAGATGAGGATTCTGTTTCTTGTGGGATTGTAGAAAAAATTTTGGCGCGAAGAGTTGCTCCGAAGGGCAATTTATCCATGAAGAGGATTAGTGGAGCTGATGCTGAGTAGAGTGCTATGATGAGGATCGCTTGTAAGAGAATAATGATCTTATCTAGCCAGTACTTGGTCAAAGGGTTCGATATTATGACACTTCAAGCTTCTTTTAATATCTCGATTCCTTCGGAAAGGACTTGATAATTTTCCATGAAAGTTCGGCCATCGTTTGCTTTTGAGGGTAATTAAAGAGGTGCTCCTCCTTCTACTCTTTAGAGAGGCTGGGCATATAATTTCATCACTGATAGTCTCAAGATAAAGTCCAAGGTAATGCTAGCCACCCCAATCGTTCTGAAATGATTTTGATTCGCAATAAAAAAAGAGTTTAGTAGAAGGGTAAAAAATTCATATTTCATACTTTGGTGATACTAGTAGAGTGAATGTGATCTATCTCAGAGTCCAAAAGACTTATCAGAAGATTTCGAGATCCATCTCCAGATTCGGTTTCTCGTGTTTCATGTATTTGTGTTAATGTTGCAGTAGTGTAAAGATATTACAATCTATTCAATTATTAGTATCAACAATATATCATACGATAGTTTCTATAACAAAATGAATGAATACTTTGGTCAACTTCTTTGACTGTTGAGTCATCCAACAATCCATGTATAAAAATCGTAACAATTGAATCTCTTCTCATCAATAATACAGTAGTTAGCACTCTAGTAATAATGTGTGGCTCAATGAATTTCGGACACTTTTTCTTCAGATTAGTTCGATACAACTTCTCTGATCTTTGAAACCTTTTTTTGTCAATTGAAAGCCTCATTTATCCGTTTAATTTATGACTCAAATATTACTTATGATGATCTGATCTTTTTCTTCATGATGATGAATTGAACTATTTTACGGTAGGTATCTTACTTGGCTTGAGTAGGAACTGGAAGCTTCATGTGTGTACCTAAATTTTTCGATCCGAGAGGGAACAACCCAGACTGATTGGAGAAAGGGCGAATTAGGGCTAAAGAAATTATTTTATACAGTTCAGAAAACAGCCGCATGATTCTTTGGGATTACTAGGACGCAAGTTACATGGAATGACAATCCGCAAGATGAGGTAAAATAAGACAGATAAGGAGCGCGATTAATTTGATATTAATTATTATTATCCATGTTTAAAAGGGTGAATGGAAAAATTTTCAGAGATCATCTATGCGATCAACAGCGCAGCTATGTATAAGAAGAGCATATTCAACCTATTTCGAATGGCAATATTTTGTGCTATGGACGGCCTGGTACAAGGGACTTACATGTATTAACCTCCCAGGTCCTTGAAAGAAGAGTGCACAAAACGAGATGAGAGAGAGAGAGATTTCTTCATTCCGTTTGTTTTCTTATATCAAAGCTCATAAATACATTTGCATAAGAAATGAATACTCTGTTTGTGTGCGTATATCCATGAGTAAAGAGATGAGATGAGATGGGAGCAGGAATAGTGGAGAAAGAAAAAGATGAGAATAATTTGAGGGAATAAGCAACTGAGATGCTACCTTCCACCCATCCTTTTCAAGCATAGAGTGTTCGACGGAGGATCAATACAATCATCAGCGTTTAAGATGCTGGGGATGAATCATAGATGTGGGACTGGAAGGGAGAGAAAGAGAGAGCGGGAAAATAAAATGAAGCTGATGGAGAGAAATAGAGAAAAAGAAGATGAGAATTCATATTGAACCTCAGGAAAGAGCTTTGCGGAAGCTTTTGAAAAAAGTGAATCTTATCAGCCTCCTTTTCATTGCTCTCCTCCATCATACATTTTATCTTCTCCAAATTTTCATTTATGGAACAATGAAAATGACGAGAAGAACAACATATTCATCATTTCAAAGCACTATCAAGCTGCTCTTTTCTTCTTCTCCTTCTTTTCCTACAATAATAATCATCTCTCCCTCCCCCATCCTCCTTTGCATCCCGAACATTGTCTCTTTCCTGCTTCATTCTTCTTCTTTTTTTCACTTGATCCAATATTATTCACTTGTATAATGTCCACGCGAATTTATCCCCCCCCCCCAACATCAGCATCCCGCAGTATCACACACTATCCAGCCAGACTGAAAAGTGATAATGTCTCAATGGATGTAAGATTGATAGGGTGCATCAAAAAATGAATGATATTCATCACATTTGCATTTCTGTTCATTATAACATGTACATTATCTTACTCCTCTCTCTCTCTCTCTCTCTCTCTCTCTCTCTCTCTCTCTCTCTCTCTCTCTCTCTCTCTTAGCCTTTCTTTCTTTACTAGCCTCATCTTTCAGGTCTATTTCACTCTTTTATTCCCTATCAAATCTGAAAGGCCCCCATCTCACTCATCCCATAATGTGTATAATCTTTTTTTTCTCTCTCTCACTCACTCTACAGACACTTTTCTCTTCTTCCTCTTTCACCCTGAATCATGTGCACTTATGAACCCTAAAATTATTCCAATATGTAATCATGGCCTCCAATTTGGATGGAATTGATGGTGAGCAGTCGAAAATGGAGAGAGACATAATAGAGCTTATGTGTAAGAGGGGCGCGTGAAAAGCTTTACTGGATGTGTAAAAGAGATGTATCAGAATTTTATGCCACTTTAAATACGAGCATTTCACTTTTTAATGCGGAACTTGAGAAACTTATCCAACAACAACACATTGTGCACAATCTTTTTGCACAGATTTTGTTACATTTGCTGGAGATATTTCAGCGAATTACTTGATTCTTATATTACTCTGTTTTCAGATCTCTCCTGTTGAAGATGAGATCAGATTTACCAATTGAAATAAAATATTATGCTCATTCATCCACCCAAAGATTCACTCAAATTGTTTCCGAATACTCGCTCAAAGTAATCAAGGAATGATTCTCCAACAGACTTAGATGGCAGAAATTATTGCTGAATCTGCTAATGTTCTACGGATTACTCTCTTGAGCATATTATTGAGCCAAATGATGATTGCAAGGCTCCAAAACCGTATCTTACTATCGTGTTAGAGAGAGAGAGAGAGAGAGAAAGAGAGAGAGAGAGAGAGAATTCTCATGAAAAAATAGAGGCTAGAGCTAGATTTCATATCCAATTGGAACCATCTTCGCTTATAAGAAGCTTGATGATTAGTTGGATCAATATGAAAAGAGAAGATGATGATGTTCTCTTGAAATTTCTCATGGCATGATGATTAGAACTCAATTGCACCTTTTCCTTTAGCTGATCGAAGCAAATTACTGATGATCATTATCAAGTGTGAGTTTCTCCTGGAGCTTTAGATCGTATTAATCTATCGATAACAAAATGCTTCAATCAAGACCTGAGAATATGAATTCCAGAGGACAATGAACTGAATTGAGGAGTAGAGGCTTTGGAATTCCAGGCACTTAGAGGTCGAATTGGGCAGAGCCTTTCGAAGGATGAATTTCTCTGAGTTAATATGAGCCCTGCCCAAATTGTTTCAATGGCTTTCGTAATTGTTCCAATGATACTGGTAATCATGGTGTTTGCGTGACACACACATAAGCGGTTCATCTTGATCATGAAATTTTCATTTTATAGACATGAAAAGAACTGCTTTATCTGGAAAGATTCCTTTAAGTTACTGGACTTCATTTATTCGATGCATTCCAAGATAGAATGAATTAGATGAGAATGTTCTTGAGACCACCGCAAACTTAGGTTTGAGGCCAATGTATATAGATCGAGTTTTCACTGACAGAAGAATTTCGGATATTTTCCATAAGATTCGCTCCCTCACTTTGAGCCAACCGATTGTGGTTCTTAGAATATATCTCGAAATTTAAGAAAAAAATGAAAATTATTTCAAAAAAATCCTCCAAGAAAGAAGAGGAAATAATTTCGCAGATTCTTGAGCAATACTCACTATTCTCATGAGTGAATAGCAGCTAATCCTCAGGTTAACAAAAAAAACATTGAAAGTTGAAATTGAAATGGAAATTTATTCGCCCTAGAAAAAGAAAGCTCAAAAGGCATCATGATGATCAGTGAGTGTTGATGTGAATTCAATGAGAAAGGGCTCTTGGTGTTTATATGTGTTCAATTTGAGGTTCAGCAACTCATAATCAAGCATTGAGTGAGAAAAACCATCGATCTCATCCAGGGAATTGATCCAACATTTTTGGAACCAAGTTGTTACCACTGATCATGATACAGTTCATGGTTGAAATTATTGTAAGGGACTGAGTCAAAGAAAGAAAAACCTGTGAGCAAAAGAAACTGGAAAGAAATATATATATAAATGAGAAAGATTTTGATATCCTGTGGACCACATCAATAGATGATGACAAAGACGATCATGATCCATGGATGAGGAAGCTACGGCTTCTCACCATAATTGGCATCATGCTGAACACTCGGAAAGGCAAGAGAAGAAGAAGAAGATGCTAGGAACAGAAGATGACTAACTTACAGAGACAGCGGGAAAGACCAAACATTTGGATGTAAGAAGATGCTAGTAATACTGCAAGATGCCCAAAAGAAAGAAAGAAAGAAAGAGAGTATCGGGAGGAATAACGGTGACTTCTGGTTATGACATACCGATAACTTTTTCTTCCTCTTCTTCTCAAATCATCATCATTGAGCATCCCAAGTCATCTTATCATTTCTCACTTTCCCGCCCACCGATCTGTGTACCTCTTGGCCATTCTCACAATCATCGTGTTAACATCATCTCAGTCTGATGGTCAGCCTCCGTGTATGTATACCGTGTGTGCATATCCATCTCTCTTCAGTCCACTTTGCTGGCGTTCGCTTGTCGAGTTTTTCTTTGTCGAAAAAAAGGGAATAGAATATCTCAAGAATGTATATACGATAGAAACACGAGAAAAATGAGTACACACACACCAAGCATCTTCATTTCTACCCGCGATGAAATGTGACTGCATTTGACTTGTAGCCGGGTGATTGTTGTTGTTGTCCATTATGATCATTTCCAATCCAACGGATATATGGGATCACTTATTGAGAAAGAGAGAGGGAGAGAGAGAAAGAGAGAAAGAGAGGCTGCTGGAATGAGCAAAGATGAAGATGAAAATCTATGGAGCGATGAGCCTATGAGTGTATGTGTGTGTGCTGAGAGGGCCACTTTTATCGGCTACTCACCCAATATGGATGAGGATTCATAATAAGGCAAAGAGTGATAGAGAGAGAGAGAGAGAGAGAGAGAGAGAGAGAGAGAGAGAGAGAGATGTGGAAAAAAATTTTCCCAATGGACATAGGAGAGTGTACTTAGTCAAACAGAAATATTATCACTGGTCATATGAGAAGGCACAACTAGAGGTGTTGGAAGAGAGTAGATTCCTTATTGGTAAAAGAAAAAAGAACATATAATATAGATACATACACACACATGACAGATCTATTCTTGCGAAAAACCAGACTACAGACTGGAGGGACATGTGACTTTTTTCAATTTGATGTATTAGAATCTCCATATCTATTGAGCCCTCTTGTGCGTATTGTGCTTCACTGAATTGATTGTGTACAGACACACACGCACAATCGAGCACGCATTTTCAGCTTCTGTTCCTTGAAATATGTGGTATATCTTGAAATGCTCATTTCATGACTACTATGAGGGTGAATATCATTTAGATTTACTATTGTCACACAGTCAAAGAGAATCTTCATCCCGAATAAATATACTCCTGAAAGGTTTCTAGTTGAATGAACAGAGTTTTTAGACACACAAAAAAATTTGCCCCTTGATTGGCACTTTGGGGTTTGATTTCCATCAAGATGCTTCTTTTAATCATTCCGTTCATGTTCAAATTTTGGAAGAAAAATCATCCACAAGATGTATCTATTCTGGATGATAGAGAGTCAAATATGTCCATCCAATCTAGTGTATTGATCATCACTCTATCATACGGTAGAGGCAGTCGGGAGAGGAGGAGTGACTACCGCCACCCACATTCACTTTTCCCATAAGACTGGCGAGAATGATATTGGTCTAGCATGTCGATTATCAATGTTATTCCACATTTTTGCTGTCCATAATTTATTCATCTTGACACTTTTGATGATTAATTCAAGCACTTCTAATGACTCATAAATCTTATTCTCTTGAAGAATCTTTTCCTCTCTCTCTCTCTCTCTCTCTGTTCTCTCATTCTCTTGTACTCTGTTTCAGGAAAAATAGGAATTCTCATGGAAAATGGGAAATCCAATGCATCTGAGAAAATGATTCTACAACACATTCCACATGGAATATCATGAGAGTCTCTCCACATCAATTAACTTGTTAATGATTAGATACTACTCCATATTTCACTTGATTTCAATTGTCTGACTGAGTACAACAATTCTGCTTGCTGGGAGCCAAAAAATTCATGGAAACCAATTCATTCTTCTTTTTGAGCTATTATTTATTCTGACACTTCTTTGTGGAAACCAGATGAACCTTGAACATACAGAGAGAGAGAAAGCTTTTTTTCTCATCAGGAAACTCTAGTAATCAGCTAATTTCATATTATATTCAAGCTTTCCATGTTTTACCAGATGATTTTGAGCTCTTCTTTAGCATGCAATTCGAGATGAGAGGAAGAGAACAGAAAAAAATGAGGCAAGCAAAAATTTTTCATCTCCAGCCACCAGTATGATGATGATTATTCATGAAAAAAATTACCACATGCAAGTGTCAAAGAAACTTATGAACGCCCTGAACATATTTCTGTTTCCTATCACTTTCAACCACACCCGAGCAAAGTGAACATACACATACACAGATATTCTGAAAAATTTATTCATCTATACACCACCATTCTTCTGATGTATTGGAAGAGAGAAAGAGAATTATTCACCTCAATCAGTCTTCTCCATAGACCCACACACACACAAGAAGCTTCTTTTTTTCAATTTTCTTTATACCAAAAGGAATTCAATCAAATTGAGCTCACCTCAAACACCCACCGAAATCATCAATGTTGATGAAACTTGCATCAGTCCACCATCATCACCAGCATCATGCATACACCCACAAATGCTCTTGTAAGATTGGAAACTTTAAGCCAGGAAATACGATATACACGCATAAATTGGTGATTTTTATCATCTCATTGTGATTCAGTCTCTCTCTCTCTCTCTCTCTCTCTCTCTCTCTCTCTCTCTCTCTCTCTCTTGTACTTTTTCATCTTTTCAGCCATTCATACTTAACAAACCACGAAATTTTTCACTTTTTCATTTCAATAGATAAAATTTGTTCCAAAATCTTCTCTCCCTTCTGCTTCTCGGGTAACAATTCTCACCCAATAATGAGCTGAAAAAGTGAAAATTCATGCTGAAACGTGCCTTGTCATTCATTCATTATGAGATGTTTCCAGATATCTTATCTCACGGGAAGTGAGATGAGAATACCACTAATCCATTGGAAATAAGTGATAATACCGATCGAAGGGTTCTCTCTCACTAGGGTTGTCTGCACAGAGAATCCCCAGTTGAGAAGCTCATCAAAATCAGTGATCGAAAAGTGAGGAGAAAAGGAAGTAGAAACCCATCCATGGATCTCATTTCCGATGGAGCCAAAGCGAGTCGCGTGTATGAATACGTGCAAATCAAATCACAATTGAAGCATTTTCTTCACTTACTCTCAAATTCGGTAAGTCACACACACAGACACACAAGCCGATAGATTCAAATGAGCACCGAGGTGGCCACGAGCATGGCATGGATGATGCCCGGTAGCTCGATATCGGTGCGGAAATGAGTTTCATCGATTATCCTGACCATGACCGTGGATTGGAGGCGATTACATGATAGAGAGTGTCCAATGAATGGAAGTGTTCGTGATGGGAAATAAGTTGTGAAGCTAGATGATCTCAATTGTATTGGCAAGTGTATAGCTTATTTGTTAGATTTCACGGAAGGTCTTCATGTACACTGTTACATGGTATTAGTGTCCAGTGTTGATGAAAAATTTTGCTTCTCCTCAACTATAAGCATTCGAGGAGATGATAATTAAAAGCCGTTTGTTTTTCTTTTTGTAACTTTTCTCATCTGTTTGCTACTACTAGAAAAATGTAATCTTTGCAAATCCGATTATTCTGTGTGTGCATGTAGGCTCATTTGAATATACGATTTTTCCAGCGATCATATTCTACAGATTATAGTGAGAAAGCTGATTAATAAACATGACGAATTGAATTGAAAGGAAGGTGTTGAAAAGTACACGAAAAAGGAGAGGATATCTCATACTCACTTGATGATTAATTTTGCGAAAGTTGTTATAATAGGAAACAAGAGAAAGAGAGAGAAAGATAGAATAGGAAAAGGGTTGAACCAAATGCGTAAGTAAATACAGTAGTGTATAAAGTACTACTACTATTTGAATGTGCCTGGTTGCTGATAATTTTGTATTCACGTTTGATGGAAGCTCTATTTTAATCAAAGATCTAATTAAATAGTGTAGAAATAGTGAGTATATGGAAGAAAGAAAGAAAGAAAGAGAGAGAGAGGAAGACGATATATGAGGAGAGAGAGAGAGGCTGGTGAAGTGTGTTTATGAAGGAACATGCAAAATAATCGGAAACATAGATGGGTTAATTTGCATAGTTTATGAATTCATTTGGGAAAACTTTTGTTTGCCAGTTATTTTTTGTTGCTTTCTTGCTTTCAGCTTCTTCCAGAAGCTTTCAGGCTATTTCATTCTGGCTCGTACATTATGAATGAATAATACAGTATTGTACAATAGATTGAATGTATTTCTGGTACATATTTACTTCAATATTTTCTCAGATCTCAAATACAAAATCTTACTATTTCTTTCTTTCTACAACTCTTTAATGGATGATCACGAATCCACTAGGATCATCATTTGTTCAACACCAAATTTTTTCACTCGGCATCGGAATTCAGATCTGAGCACCATACTGAGAATCACAGGTCCCATGAGTTCTCTGAAGTCAGATTTGGAATTCATTGGAATATCAAGATCCCTAAAATGAGCTTCAAATTGTTCACAATTTATTTTGAACCCATGAAAATGGATGACACTTGACCTCACGCCGAGCAGGTCACAAGGCTGTACCAGAATCGATCATTTTTCGCATACGCCAAGCACACCTCATTTCTTCATTCAATTCTGTATCACCCAAAGAATCGATTCTCATGACCCTTGATTAAGGCCATCTATGAAGTTATTCGGTTGCAAGTCCATTCATTTTGCTTGATCATCTGGAAGAAGTTCGACAAACGGTTCCTCCGGCCAGGCCACGTGTCCCATTGAACATGACACACGACAAGGGTCGACAATCGGTAGTCCAAATCGAGTGAATCAAGCGCGCGAAACATTATGTGTTCCCATCCAATGTAAACGCCTCAAATCTTGGAAGCCACACTCACAAAAGTTCCCAATATATTTGTATGGACTCATATGAGAAAATCTTTTTCCACTCTCATTTGGTTGACGCTTTTTTTTCGCCGATCTGGCTTGGAAGCTTCTGTATGTGAATCAAATTTTGTAGTGGGCCATCATTGGCCTACAGGCAAAAGGGCAATCATTACACACGATATATTCGACCTTTTTGCGATGGAGATCGAACATGAACTATTGTGGGAGTATGATGTCCGGTTGTTATCGGCTGGAATATCACTTGATTCATACTGCCCACACGCTTTTCGGGTACCAGAGCATCTTTTTGCTCGGAGGTAACATCTATTTTGGAATGTGAATGGCTCATGTATATCCATGTCGGCATACGATTGCGTCTCCATGTGATTATTGGGACACCGATTAACACTAGCACCACAATTGTGTAGAAAATTATCGCAATGGCCAGTGTGTGAGATGGATTCGGACAATTGAGATCACTTTTGTCCAGTGTTAATAATGGACGGCCTCGAAGTTCTTCTGGTAAAGAACACAGTACACGTTCATTATACTCATTGGTGGTAAAATTTGCTCTTATCAAGTAGAACAGTAGCCATCTAATTAAACAATCACAGGTCAATGGATTATCGCGAATGTCCAAAAATTTAACAGTTTCCCAATTGAGTAATCCTTCGTCCAGTGTGACAATACTGGAATTGCGTAAACTGAGCTCACGAATTGTGTAAAAATTATCTCGAAATAAGCCTTGCGGTAATTCATTTAGCTGTGGTGTTGAGTCGACAATTAATCGTTTCAAATGAATTAATCCTATCAGAGCATCTCGATCGATACTGGACAACAGTTGATTATTGCGAAGATCAATTCGCTTCAACGATGAACCGGAAGATGTGAATATTGCTGCTGGTATATTGGTGAATTGATTGCCGCTTAACACGATATCTTCTAATCGATTGAAGCCACTGAACCAAGATGAATCGAGTTCAATTAGTTGATTGCCATCCAGATTGATGCGCCGTAGAGACTTCAAATGGTATGAAAATTTACTTGAAATGGTGGTAATTAAACACTGATCTAATCGAAGATCTACCAGTTGATTCATTTTACGGAAAGAATCCTCACCAATTGTTGAGATAGGATTCTTACCCAAATCAAATTTTAACAGTGTTGAGACAAGCATCAGAGCATCACTTGGAATGTTCAGTAGCCGATTGTTGCGAAGAGATAAACTCTTTAAATTGAGAAGTCCACCAAAGGCTAATGTTGATATATTGGTGATCCTATTTTGACTTAGATCGAGCTTTTCAAGTCGTCGAAGTCCATCAAACACTTTATCAGGTAGTTCTGTGAGCTGATTTTCATTTAAATGTAACAATTCAAGATTGAACAGACCTCTCAGTGAGAGATGTTCAATTTTGGTTAGTTTATTGCGCTGTAAGCGTAAAACTCGAAGATTCTTGTGATTTATGAAACGATTCTGTTCCAATGATGATATCCAATTGGAAGATAGATCAAGAAATTGTAAGCTCGGATAGAAGCCGAATGCTTCCGATATACTTCGAATATGATTGTTGACCAAATTAAGTTCCAATATGGCTGGATTGAGTATGATGGGCACATCATCTAGAGCAGCATCTTTACAATTAACTGATAACTTATCGTCCATACATGCACATTTACTTGGACACAATGATTGAGCTCTCATCGGAACACTACTCACTAACCATATAAATGTGCTCATGGTGAAAATAAAATGCTTAGAAAACCAATCTATCGGCATCATGGGACCTGATATGTTGTAGTAGATCTGTGAGATAGAATGAGAATTTATGAAAAATAATGGAAGAAAAATGGATCTGAATATGTATTACACGTGGGAAACAAATAGCAACGATAAATCTCGAAATCTTATGAATAGTTCAGGGTTCATGTGTACACGCATATCCTACCAAAAGTTTTCTCAGAAAGATCATCAATTGATTAGTCTAGAAAATTTTGGAACTTATATTTCTAGACGACATTCGTTGACATTTCAATTTAGTGTTTTGATTTCTTGTATTTGAAATCGAATGCATAAATATACCTCCCAAATACACCATGTACCATTGAAATCATTAAATATAATGCTTTCAATAAAGCAACTCGTAATAATGATGATACTAAATTTGTCAATGTATCTCTCTCTGCAGAAAAATCTAGCTTCATATGCATAATTTCTTGAGGCTAGAGTACTGTAATGAAAAGAAATTTTTGGAAAGAATGAAAATTTGGCCAAATAAATCTGATAAAATGAAGAAAAAGATTCCTCAGAACTCATGAAAGATTCCATACAAGCCTTAAGGAAATCCTCTCAGAGAGAAGCGCAATCAAATATGGCTTGGTTCCGGTTCCGATTCTTTATTCTCATGAAACATGCTCATGATTCCGTGTTTAGCCTACGTTCAGCTCCAATTACTTCCGGAATTCATGGAATGATTTTATATATACTTGACAATTGCTTAAGACACCGGGCATACGAATTTTATGATATAGATTTGATGAGATGGGAAAGCGAAATGGAGATACAGAGTGATACACACTTTGGTGTAGAAGGGGTTTTGGAAGTCTCGCATCGAAAAGCATTCATGCTTTTCCTGTACAAGATTCATATTATCATGAACCGCATCTAAGTCTGATTGCAACATGGTAGAATTGCTTCTAAGCTCTTGTAGTGAGCAAAGCGATATTCTCTCGGAAAATGTTCACTTGGAGGATTGAGAGGAGGAAAGAGAAGCATTGAGAATCTTCATGAGCTGTTCCAGTCTAGTAGACTGATAAATTGGGATCATAACAATATCCTCTCTCTCTCCAATATTTTGTCTTTTCGCCCACAACTATCTGGAAATAGTATTTTAAGCTGCTTGAATACTTGTTCATATAATCAGATATGATCGAAAAATGAGAAGCTATACTCTCACACTCATACACACATGAACACAATTGAATTGAGCAAATGAATCCTCGAAAAAGTGAATCGATAGAAGTGCAAAATCTTGCAATTCACAAGAGAGAAAAGTGAAAAGAGGTGAAATAAAATCTATTCCAACAGTTGCAACATGATGACTTTTCCACAAACTTTCACCCAATCTTGATACAATATTTCAACTTGCCTTCCAATGGTGTTTACTCGATTTCTCACAAGCTCTATTCTACTTTCCTTTCTCTCTCTCTCGATAAGCTTACCACTACAAATTTCTTCTCGAATGACCTCAAACAATTTGGTTGCTTCAATGCTTTCGTGTTTCCACTTGCATGATCATAGCCAATATATCATCACGCTCATCGAATAGCAATGAATTTCAATTTCAGGTAAACATATATTTTGGGCTTGGGAAAGAGTCATATTGAAGCTAGACATACATGAGTTTTTGTAGCTTCTTCCTGGTATCAGACACACTAAGTACTAGCAACAAATTGAAGGAATAAAAATAGTCTCTTTCTCTCTCTCTCTCTCTCTCTCTCTCTCTCTCTCTCTCTCTCTCTCTCTCTCTCTCTCTCTCTCTCTCTCTCTCTGCCCTCAGTTACATCAAATAGGATCATGCACAAGCCAAATCCATAATCGGATGATGTACAAGAGTCAGCAGAATTTTCATCCTTCGAACACTCTTCATCGCCAACATGAGGTATACACATCATCTGGTAAGAATTCATTTTTTTGGAAACTGTTTTCTGGGATTAATGGAAAAATTTTCCGTTCAATCCAATATAGATGGATTCATTTTGTAGGATGATCAATTTTCTGATATTTTTCAATTTTTCATCTGCCTGAAAGTCATCAGTCTTGCCCAATTTCTTTCAAGGTATTCTTACCAATTCTCATTGAACTTTCATGTCAAAAAGAAGAGATTCCTTTTCGAATTTACTGTTGTCTTGATAACCAACTTCTTATTTCTTCTTTCATGAGAAAATGAATAGAGTAACAAGGGAAAAAGAGAAACATCAACAAGACTTTGAAAGCAAACAGATCTAAACATCAGTGAGCTTTGCTATTGTTCAGGAGGAAAGTATAGTTGAAGGAATACAATTGATTTAGAGTTACTCAAAGAATCTATTAAACGTTGATTGGTGTCCTGTCATTGAGTAGAAAGAAAGCTTATTTTCTCTTCGCCTTTGGTATTTTATCTATCTCTCTCTCTTTCTCTTATTTCGCCTTTTAAGGAGGCTCACATGGTCTTCGTCTTCATTTAACCCTGTTTCTCAACCAATAAATCTAATCAAGTCCAGCAAAAGCCTTGGGTATACACACATCCAATCGAAATCCATGATCAATCTTACCGAAAGAGAGAGAGAGAGAGAGAGAGAGAGAGAAACTCAAGCTTTTTGTAGACTCTCACAGTGAACATACAAGTGAACGTAAAAGAACAGAATTCGAGGCACAATAAGCAATACTCAAGAATCGAAGAGGAGAGGTATCTTGACATGGAAGGATCTTGATTATTCCTTTTTTCACCTACTACAAGTGACTTTTGGGAACTACTTTTTTTGGTGAGGTAATAATAGAAAGCATACTTCGAGCCAATAAATTCTCTTTCTCACTATGGTCGAAAATGCAATATTGAAAGAAAAAATGGAATAAAAAAGAAAGATTTGAGAGAAAGAAAACAATCCAGACTGAGTGAACAAGTCAGTTCTGATCGAAGAATGATGGATGCTTTGCATGATGACCTGTAATCACATATATTATACCTCAGATTTGCTTTACTTTTGGTACATAGTTGACTATATGAGAGGAAATATCTCAAGGGAATGTAAGTTTGTCATGATATGTACATCTAAACTTTCTGTATACCTTGACAATAAATGCAATAAGGACAAGAGTAATAAAAATAGAATATGTAGTGATAAGCTTTCTTTCCAATAAATATGTTTTGTTGTTATTCAAAGACGATGGAAAGAGAAAAAGGATCGAAGAGGCTTGATCCTAGTATTATTTGTTCGAATTGTGTTCAACTCAGAGAGAAGTCATGTAAAGTGTTCATCTTGACACTTTGATGAGCCAGATAATTCATGAATCTGAGTTAAGAAGAAGAATGTGTTCGTTGAAACCAAATAGTTGACTTGCTGAGCATACATTTTTTATGCCTCTCTGGTAGATGAGAAATATTTCATGAGGCATTCTATCCAGTGCATTTCATATTGTGTGATGAATGAAATTGCTGAAAAATTCTCCGTATCCCTGGTTCATGGAAACATTCTCAGATAAGAGTGGAAAAAGAATCTCAAGATGCATGATGTTCTGCAATCTCAAAGCAAATTGTGCTCATAAAAACTTTCAAAACAATTCAAGAGGAAGAATGGCTTGAGGAAGCGAAAATTCCCAAAAATTAGAGACAATCAAACTAGAGGAACAATTGAATTTGAAGAGCCACCAATTCAGTTTCAGAACATGAATCCATACCGGAACTAGAAAAGTCTTTGGCTAAAAGGGAAGCGGAAGCTGACCGCCGACTGAGAGAGAGAGGGAGAGAGAGAGAGAGAGAAAAGACAATTGAAGCTCCGAGGAAAATGTTAGAATGGCCAAATTAGATGATCAAAATGTATGACCAGAGCACCCTATGAGAATAGAAATAGTCAAAGATCGTGCTTTCCGAAAGTCTTCGAATGCTAGAAGCTATTTCTATCAAGATCCGTATATTCAAAATTGTATTCCCTCTACTCTGGTGGGTATCGGGCCAGGAATGAGAGAGAGAGAGAGAGAGAGAGAGAGAGAGAGAGAGAGAGAGAGAGAGAGAGAGATGATGGCAAAGAATTAGGAGGAGAGGGAGGAGGAGGAGGATAAGTGGTAGGTAATTTGGATACAGTTTATAACATAGTTTCCCAATACGAGAAGGCCAAACATGAAAATTGAATTTACCCTGCTTCCAAGCTACTCCGGTTAGGCATCGCAAATCTTGGATAGCTCTTTTCCCGCATTTTTAGTCACTCTTTCATACTTTCACTCGATGTCCCTCTCTCTCTCTCAGTTCTAACTCCCATCTTACCACCCACAAATTTTTCTTTCTCCTATTCTTTTGACACGAGTCTATTTTCTTGCTCTTTTTATTTCGTATATATTGGGTATATTTATCCACAAACATGTACTTCTATCCAGTTGATGTATACTCGGGAGCATATATGTATGTACTCAATCGGTGGAACAGGAAAAAAAATAGAGAAACTCGACATCTCCAGAATATAAATGGACTGAATCTTATAATCTTAAATAGCAATTCTAACATGTTTCCTCTATTTTTTTATCCTCTCCATGCTCTCCACTCTTCTTCACATTTTCTCCCTTCCAACATCTCAGATAGTTCCCTATTCCAGCCAAGCTTTGATAACAACACTGTGAGTACATGTCGGAGACAATCCCCTGGGCTGAAAGCAAAATTTTGATTGAACAACACGAAGTCAGACCTAAAATTGGTTCTAACAAAGAATAAATGCCCGCTGATCACCGATTTCCACACAGCACATCGAATCATCGATCCGAATGATATACGAATCGGGTATATATATGAGTGAGACTGAGGAATAAAACAAGCGGAAGACTCAGTTAGACATCTTCCGCATGAAGAATACAAAATCTGACATCTATATATGCTGTCAATAAAGTGGAGCATTAATGGACCACAATTGCTTCGATTTCTTTTACCGCATTACTAGGCTTCAATCGTTTTATACTTACAGCTTATTCTCATTTTCGGATGAACACAGTTATGAGAAAGAGAGAGAGAGATAAAAAACGGCAACCAGAATCCGTTGACTCAATGATTCTCTCTATATAAATATTAGCAAATAGATCCAGATTTATACCCAGTAGTTGTGTTCATTTCAAGTGCAAGACATTCTCGCTAGCAAAATGAACTGTCACACTTGTCACTACATAAAGCCAATGCAGAAGTGATCTCGAATAACGGAAAGTGCGGAGATTGAAGCGAAACGGATCGGATCAGATCAACATAGAGGCAGCGAAAAAAAGAGTATCGAAAAGCGATCCTCTTTAGAATGAGAATAGAGGAGATGAATAGGCTGTAGAGAAAGAGAAAAGTTAGACCATATATGAGACTCTCTCTCTCTCTCTCTCTCTCTCTCTCTCTCTTTCTGGCTCTCGTTCCTATGGCTTTTGTTTCATTCCTTTTTTTGGATCGATTCTGTCAAAAAGAGCGATGATTTTCGGCCGACAATATATCTCATTTATAGAAGGCTACTGTAAGTTGAGCGTCAAGAATAAGCGTTTCCTCTCTCTCTCTTTTTCTGCTAAGTAACATCTGTAACAAAATCAAATCGAATGTGTCGCACAAATAATTCGGCTGGGTTTTTCTGGGGGAATACTCTTCACTCCTCTCCGCTGGATTCTCTTCTCTTGGGGAATGGAAAATACTCTCCACAAAAGGCTGATGGAGACGGAGTACAGTGGCATTTGAAATAGAGAGAGAAGAGGTCATTGTTTATCCATTTTCAGCTAATCGACGAAGGAAAAGAGGAATTTTCAAGAAAGTCCATAGAAGTATGGTGAAGAAAATTCACTAGGGAACAATCGAGACTAATACTGGAAACATTCTGGTTAGGTAAGAAACTGGTAGCGAGGTGTATGTATAAAGTGATTATCATGCAAGTGAGATGCACAGTCTAATGAGAGAATTCAGATGATGATGATCATGGTGATTCAATGATTCGGATAGGCATGGACTTGAATGAGAATCGATATTCGATTTGCAAAGGTGACTGAAAGGCCAGTGATTTGGTTCATGATACGATTAGGCAAGAATCTGGGCTTGAGTGTGTGGATAACATGTTAAGCGTGAAGCTTTGCTCAGAAAGTACGAATTAATTCGATTAAGCAACACTGGATATCCGGAATTTTGCTTTCCCATACATCTTGCATGCATCAGAATCTATGTGAGGTTCAATCATTCGTTGCCATTTCAATGAACCGAGTCCAAAGGATGGCTATCATGTAGTTGAAACTATTTCACCAGATAACTTTGTAAAGAGCTCATCGATGCCCATCACAGTATTCTGCTCAGTAAGCTGAAAGAGTCGATCGGTCATCGAAGTTCAAGGAAGAATTTGGATAATAAAATTAGGTATGATCATGGAGAGAGTCAATTAAACGGTCAGTCAAGCTCTTTGAAACTAACGGTAAAAGTTAGGTTCAAAGTTTCCTGTTACCACTTCATGATTCCAATAATGAGTGTGACACTCATCTAAAAGACCCTCAAAAATTGCATTGGAATCGAATTGGTACCCTACCTAAAGAGTTGTATATCGATATGGAGTGGATCTATCGAAATGGATTTTACAAGAATGAAATACTGTACTTTCATGTGTTTTCAGATACGAATGCAACGCAAATCTCTCAGAAAGAATCTAAGAGTCAAGAAACCTTTTAAAATAACAGTTCTGATCAGAGAAATGAATTTTCAGTCAATTGAAAGTCTAAATTGATGTAGGATAGATGAAAAACTTCAAGAATATAATCATTTCTAAGCCAATTTAGTTCAACCCGAGAAAAAAATGAACTATTCCTACCTTTTTTGATGTATTTTGAGCTATTCTAACGCTATTTGGCTCTAATACGACTTCTGTTTTCTTAATTACTGGCTAAAATGATGAGAAAAAACTCTATTGAGCTGAAAAATGGAGCTATTCACCCTTAAAGTTTGTTTCCCAACAATTTTGATCATTTGCATCTTCGAAGTAATTTACAGTTCTAATTCGGCTCTTTACAAAGTTCCCTTGAAGTTTCTTTCAAATTATCTGGAAAACTTCTTCAGCCCATGATTCTCTCTCATCACCATAATGATTAGAGTGAAAATTTGTCTATTTATGTGTGAATGTATGACAAAAAAACACGAAAACCGAATCTTCCTCCTCTTTTTACTCATTTTTAAGCAACACTTTGACAGCAAAATTTTGCATCCATGAAAACAAGGAATTGAAAATGATCCTCAAATAAGCTAATTTCCATCTCATTCCGTAGCATGTTCGTCGGTTAATTTGGCAAATTTTTCTCATCACTGGCTCATCTTGTTCACCAATTTTAACTCATCATTTCACTTTCCAGCCAGCATCCTTCATTCTTACACCCTCTTCCCCATCTTCTTCATTCAACTGAATTGGCTTCATCATCACTGATCACAATGATCATCTTGTTTGGTACACTTGATGAGATTAGTAAATTTACCATGAAAAATGTTCGCATGGATAGAGAAGTGGGTGATTTAGGTCTTTCTTTGGAAGGAAGAGGGATGGAAAAGGATGAAAACATGCGCTTCATGGGCCAAATGATTCCAAATGTTCACATGAGTTGAATGTTTGAATAGAGAGAATCTGTGGAACTTTGTGTTTGCTCATAAAGTTCGAAAAGTTTGAATATGGGGACAATTTTTCATCGTTGAATGTGAATGTACAAATTTATCATTGATAAATATCAGAACATTGGTTATTCTTTCGAATTAGCAAAGATTCAGATTCGGATCAGTATTTGAGAGAAAATTTTGCTCTATTTGGACGAATTTTTGCCAAGATATACAGGATGTACGATAGAATGCTCTAAATGACCCAACAAATTGATTCATCACATTAACGGTACTTCAAGAATGGGTGTTCAATTCTTGCTATTAGTGCAACAAAAATTATGTATTGCAAATTCGTACTATTAGCATCATTGCAAATATATTTCTGTGGGTTTCTTTTAATTTGTTTGATGCGATTGCTTTTTGAAGTAAAATTTTTAATTTAGGTAAGCAAAATGTAACCCACCAAAAGAATCAGTCAAGTGTAATCACTTATATATTGCTAAATTTGTGTTATACGCATAAAATGTACAATTTGACAAAATTTAGAACATTGTAAGGATGAAATTGGTTTCCCTGGAAATTCTATGATATTCTATAGGGCATACACTATGTACCATGTAAAATATGGCTTCTACTTCTTTCAATACTATTCTGTTAAAATAAAAAGCTTGATGGTGATGAAAATAATGATCTTCAAGCCAAGGATAAAGAATTTTTTTCAACCAATACTAATGAGAATGCCTTACGGCCTCAAGTGGTATAGATTTCTTTTTGCCTCCACAAATGATGATCTTCTGGAATATATTCAACAATAGTGCAAACTGGTGAAGATCCTTCTGGTTAAGCACTTGTTACCCATCTATTCCAGCGCTGATGGCGTCTGATCATTATTAATAGGGAATAGCTTCAGGGCAGCGTGTGTCGAAGAGAAGTTCTAATGATTCACAATCTCATTGACACATGCAGGAGAATACATGTATATTGCTAACGGTCCAATTCTTCCGGAGGCTTGAGTTTCTGATTCAAGTGGAAATTAGATACACGTTCAAAGGGACATCGAGCCTTTTTTCAATTTAGATACGATCACTTTTGCCTTTCTCTCTTATATCTAGACATCTAAACCATTTATTATCGTGTAAGCACAATTTAACGACATGGTAGAGAGCGATATACACCACCATGATGTATATGTATTCAACTGATGGAATAATGAAGACAAGAACATTGGATCCGTATTCATACATGAAAAATGTGTAACCCATATAACGGTTCATATTTTGCTGGCCTTTTGATGCTTTTTATTCAATACAATGTGAATACAATTCTAATCTAGGGGTTTTCTAGAGCGGATCAAATTTTTACGCTATCTTCTTTGAATTTAGTGTATTCAGTGGGAAAAGTAAGAAATGAGAATAGAACTTTTCCCTCTTTTGTCATAGAAAATGAATTATTGCTGATGTTGCCAGATAAACAAGTCTATTGCTATAATGGGGAGAACATTTGCATTTGGACCACAATGAAACTGGTAGAATTGGAGCTCGATGAAATTAAACTGGAGAGAGAATGCTCACAAAAAAGCCATTATCAAGCAACTAAAAAGGCATAGTAAAAAAGTAAGAATAAGAGGTTTTGAATTGAAAATCAATCTTTTTAGTGAGCAATTCGGCAAGAAAAGTCAGAATAATCAAGTATTCATAACTTTTTTGTGCTTCTCAGCATCTTTATAACTTTTCTGAGCAAAGAGACCAATTCCAATCTAAGATCCTCGACAATGGAGAGAGAGAGAGAAAGAAAATGGGCATGAGAAGAAGATGGAAGAATTCTGACAATCCAGCAAGCCAAAAATGCATGAATTTGAGCTAGAATTTTCTTCTTCCAGGATACATAAAATTCTATTCGAAGATGTTCTTCTGACTTGTCATTATTATGTCAAACAATTTATGATGGGCATTTTCATGAGGTATACATTCGGAAGTTTTGTTTCTTTTTCAATCCAGACTTGGATGACCAAATAATACACATTCTTTGCATCCAGCCTATTTGACAGTTTGATGGGGAAATGTTATGAGGCGAAATAGCTGGCTAGATTTCGAATATTCTCTACCTTCCGATGAGAGGAAAATTTCCAGGACATTGGAATGCTACCTGAAATTCCATCATACTATTGGATCTACAAACTTTCACACTTGCCTTACTACTATCATTTTAGCTAGAGGATACACACACAGATTTCATCATCATCACAGGAAATTATTCTATAATTTCATCGAAAGATCGCAAAATTGGCTCATATTTTGTAGCTACTTTCGATTTTCCCTCCAACCTACAAAATACCAAATTCCTCGATATCTTATGAATTTGGAAGCCAATTTCTCCAAGCCAAATACACTATTATTCGAGTAGCCGCAGGCAAATTGGTCATTTCCTTCGTTTTTGGTCGATAGATTCATACTGCTAACAGCAGAGTAAGTATTGCCTTTTCCAATTAAGAAATACTGTCGAAAGTGAATCATTCTGGTATATGAGTTGAACATTTTTCTTCTACATGCTCAATTCTATTAGTCTTATCCGGGATAGAAGATTTTTCATCTTGTGCACAATAATGCTGAGGTTTATAGTTTTCCAGGTACACAAGAATGGAGAAAAAAATACCTTTTCTGGTTGATAGAACTTCACTTTCATCTCCATGAGCTTTTTGGGAGAGAAACCTTTTATTCACCAAAATTTTTCACTTTCAATCGTTTTCTTCTCCTATCTCCACTATTTCTGATTCACTTGAGAGATTTTTTCGTTACAACACTCGGGCAACCTTTCCTCTATCGTAATTTTGTCTCGCAAAAGAGATCACTTTAAGCACTTGAATTTTTTCTCCTTCTTCTTTTCTTATAAGGATCACTTTCAGATCATCTCCAGGCTATGAGTGAATTTATATACAAATATATAGAGAAGAAAAAATGATAAAAGAAAGAATCTTGCTTCCATCATCATGGAAAAAGCGGTAGCAGTTTCCACTCTTTTCGTAGAGAGGTTCATCTTGGAACGATTTAAAAGCCATATGCAAAAAAGTTTTTGTGAGGACAGAGGATACATTATACCAGCTCTTTACAACCTTTTCTATCATGGAAAGATCATTCCAGATAACTTAAATGTTTTCAAGTACCACCAGGATGGGTAAAAAAATGAAGGAACCTAATCGATTATCGATGTTGAACTACCTCACTTTCAGCTATGATTCAAGATGATCTTTGATCTTTGCCACCAGCCTTGAACCAAGAATGGCTCAGCTTCTATTGGATACTCTGTTCAGCCAGTATATGATTAAAATTGAAACATTTTGGATACTCTCAAAATTGGTGAATTGCTCCAACACTCACGATACAGCCCATCTGAAAGCTAGAGTATCCATCATCAGGCTGATGGTGATAATGTTAAATCTTGCCGATGCTTCACATAAATAGGAGGCCAAAAATAAGGGAACTCAATTGATGGCATCAACTAGAGCCAGAATAGCATGTCTCTATGGGACTGTTAGCCATGAAAAAAGCTTATTTTCCTCTCCATTTTGCTCTCAAAATCATTCCATGGTCCCTTTTACTTTCTCTCTTGCTATTTTGGTCTTTGCTGGGTTCCTTTTTTCAATCCATGTATGTGTGTAAGGGTAAGAGAGACTCTACTAAGACAATAAGCTTCTCTTTCCTTTACCACTTTCATGATCTTCATTTCATTTCATGATAATGCTTTCGTGAAGAGGGATCAAAACAGTATGTGAGTGTAGAGGAGTATCATCAGTGGCCTAAATGTGGCCATTTCATTCAACCATAAGGAATCATGGCCACATATATATATATTCTGTCTTTCTCGCTTTCTTTACTTTCTACTATTCCCATATACCATATGTTTATACTGTTGGGCCACTTTTATAAAAAGGTGCTTCCAATCTATTCACTCTTAAAGTTGAAAGAGTGGAAAAGGGTAAAAAGCTTTTCAGATGAATCACTTTCATCACTCTGAGAGGCGAAGGAAGATATTGCTTTTTGGTGGGAATAGCCTTTTATATACACCAATATGCCTCAATTTGAATCTATAAGGTTGTCAAATAAATGGAACGCAAAAAGATAAGTGAACGGTTTTTTCGTAAAGACAGATTCGAGATATCATCATTTCAATGGAAAGATAAGGACCGATAGAAGAGAAAAAGGTACAGATATATTGTCGGGTAGATGATGATTAAAGGTGACCGTATAAGTTGAGGATAGTAGTACAAAGGTGTTTGATCTACTTTTTTACCAAAAGATTCCTTTCTATTCTGATAGCTTTTACGTGGACAAAATAGCTAATCTTACTAACAGCCTTTTGATTGTGGACACTCTAGTGTATCAATAAGATCACATCTACAGTTGAGATCATGAATACTAATCAGTGTGTTACAAAATGCTAGTCTCGAGAAGATTTTGAGCAATCATATGAGAAGCTAAGCGGAGCAATCTTCAGAGAGTAGATACAAGAAAATGAACTCTATCTTCATCCTCTCAATTTTCCCCAGAAATCTTCTGAGCAAGAATCAGCTAACAGTTACACAAGCTACCGTAGTCATACTTCTCAGATGACAATCTTCTTCGCTCGTTATGTAATCTTTTTAGAGGCACAGAAATGGATGCATAGAAGAAGATAATTTTCTGAGTAAGTTAACCGAGAGCAAAGAAAAGAAGAGAAGGAATCCATGGAATAACCTAAAATTTTGTTTGCAAAAATCTCTAGAGTATTTTTCATGGCTCCGATCTTTTGAGTCACACAATTCATTTGGCTCGAATAAATTTCTACTACTACTTCTATCAACCTTTGTTCACTTATTCAATAAAATGGTTACTTGTTTGATGGTGAATAGTGGAACCTTATGTCAACATTGAATGTGGTTTCAATAGTTTGAACTGTATTCTATCTATCTATCTCTCTCTCTCTCTCTTCTCCCATTCAGCATTCTTCTATTGCCCAGATTGTGTTTGAATATCACACTCCATGACACAAATCAGCATTTGAAGAGCATACACATTGTAGACATTATTTTCCAATGTTGAATACACTTTTCCCCATGTTTGAATAGGCAACTTGTCCACTGAATTTACTCAAGAGAGAAAGAGAGGACATAGGAATATAGTTTGGACAATTTTAGCCTGAAACCACAATTCGCAAACATTGAGACATCGAGAATCGAAGCTGATGTAATATTCATCCTTTTTATGTGAACATATTGGACTATACAAAGCAATTGAATGCTGCTTGCCATGATGTTATAGTTGATGAAATGGAACGATGAATCTCGAAAAATTGTGAATCGTTTCCTTCTATCTCATGACAAGTTGAAAAGATTGCAATCCTCTCAGATTGCTGTATTTTCACCAAGTAACACAGTAGTACCAGTGACACACACACAAGTGAATTGTATCATTACACTGTCTACACAGTCGATTTGATCGTAAAAGAACATGTCATATTGTATTTCATGGAAAGAATATATATTGTCAAGTATATCAGATAATGATTAATCAAAAAGAAAAGAAAAGGGCAAACAGAAATAGTGATTGAAAAAAATCACATCTATTTCCATGGATTTTTGAGCACAACTTTTTTGTTCATTCTTCTTCATCTTCGAATTGCTCTCCTCTTTCTCATCTTCATTTTTTCCATGTTCAACCATCTGGTGAACAATCAATTCAACATTCCCAACAATTGGCCTAAATTCTATCTTCAATTTTCTCATCTTCTTTTTTTCTTTGCCTTTTTCCTCACTTTCTCACTTACACCATGTCTTTCTCTCTCTCCCCCCCCTTATTCGCTTAAGGAATACTATTCTCAGATGTATATCATGATTGGAAGTCCAGATGAAAAACGAAAGTCAGAATGTTCCAGTATATATCTGGATAGATGGAGAAATCCTATTCCGATCACATCTACCTCAGATAGCGAGTGAGTGTGTGTGTAAGTGAGAGATGGGGATATATAGATGACATTGATAGGGAACAACAGGATCAAATAAATTGGGATCATTCATTAAGCATTCTTTTTCTCGAGGGAAAAGAAGACAATGCAAGTCAAAAGATAAAGCACATGAGTAAGTTAAGAGAGAGAGAGAGAGAGAGAGAGAGAGAGAGAGAGAGAGAGATGTTGAACTAACATTTGACATGAATGTTTGCCCCCGGAATAGGGCAACATGATCCATCATCCTTTTCATTTTCGCTTCTTCTACTTCGATTTCTTCGTGTTCTTCTTCTAGTTGCTTGGGTATATATTTTGCTTTCTTCGCCATTCACTTTTGGAATAGAACAAAAAGGAAATTCAAAGGAGAGAGGAATAACATCAAAAGCGATTGGCTTATTGGATAAAGTGTGAGGATTTCTTTAGAAGGTGTGAAAAAAAAGTAGGAATCATAAAGCCCAACCGAAAAGATACTGATGAAATATCTGTCTGTCTATCTGTGATTTTGGTTACAATATATACATTTATATAAATTTCTAGAGATGTGATGTCGATAAAAAGAAGAAAAAAAGATGATAAACTGGATTCCAAAATGTATACTTTGGTTAGGCAATATTCAGGTCATATGATAATGAAAAATCACGTTCATGTAATATGCATAGAAAAATTTATACACACACGTTTTCACACCACACACCATTGTTATGGTCTACATTCGTTCAAAAATATTGATCTCTCTCTCCCTCTTTCAACTCTTTCATGGAATGTTGAAAGAAGAAGAAAAATTCAAATCATGTGAACGTTTGAATGTGATGGAAAAATTTTCTGCTCATCTCATTCAATTTTCATTACCTTCATTTGTGCATGTCATCAGCATGCGAATACATAGTGCATGAACTTTACCCATGTATACTGATGATGGGATCTCATAGAATATAAGTTAGAAAAAAGAACTTGTTATTCCTATTATCATCATCAAAAACAATTATATATCATCATGTGGGAAAAGTGGAAAAGAGAAAAGAAAGATTCTATCTGACTTTTTCTATTGAATGAAATAGAGATACCAATGAACCGAATTCTGTGTCATGTAACTAACTATTGATGATTTTTTTCATCTCTCTATTCTTTTCCGTTCAAATGCCATCAACAAAGAATAAAAAGTGTAGCAGCCAAAAGAAAGAAAGAGAGAGAGAAAGAGAAAGAGAGAGAGAGAGAGAGACAAAGTAAACTGATAACAGGAGGATTTTCGTGTGTAAAAAGTTGTGGAAAAACTGTGAACAAGCTAAATAATGATTCTGCTGAATACAGAATACTGTTGTTACTACTGCTGACCAAATAGACCTTAGTATCAGCTGTCGATCAGTTTCACTCTATGTGTACGTAGAAGGAAAAAAAAGATGAAAGCAAAGAGGCTGGATGACAGGCTTAAGCGACAAGAAACACCCAGTAAATTGAGAGAAAGTGGAAGCGATATTAGCGTTGAAACTCATTCAGTATAGCCAGGAACGTTCATGATGATGCTTTGGAGACTGTTTGGAAGAAGGATAAAGGATCCAAGATAGAGAGAGAGAGAGAGAAAGAAAGAGAATCGAGTGATACTGAAGTGTAAAAGGAAAAGGAAAGGAAGCCAATGCTGAGGATGATAGAAGGGATGAGGAAGAAAAGCGTAAATATATATAGAATGGAGGCTTAGTTTTCACGCCATCAATCATTTTTCCTGTGGATGACTCTATGGGATCATGAAAAGTTGAGAGAGGGAGAGAGAGAGAGAGAGAGAGAGAGAGAGAGAGAGAGAGAGAGAGAGAGAGAGAGGAAAAGAATCAACGATAGAAAGAATGAGTAACCATGAAACTGAAGTCTGATAAGGCATTCAATGGATTGAGAATGGCATGCAAGTGGGCTATGTATTTTTCTTCTCTATGTGCTAGATGGATTCAAGGTTTGAAGTGAGCAAATCAAAAGGATTTCCAAGTAAGCAGTGGAAAGTTGATGGAAGAATAAGTTGAGAGAGGAAGAAAAAAATTTCTTCTGACAGTTATAGAGGAAAGGAGACAAATTTTGAAAACTTGAGCGAAAGCTTTATTTATACTGAAAATTTTGACTCTATTCCTCAATACAATCTGCTATCTGTGGTTACTCACTCGGTTTGTTGTCCAGTTTGAAGGGAAAGGGAATAGAGAGAGAAAAAGAGGAATAGAGAAAATCAGTGGGCATACTAGATGGACAAATAGGATTTGAGCATTATTTGGAACTATTCTATCGGGCAATATCTATATTATATTATCCACTTGCCCACTGGTTCTTTTCTCTATCACCATTTCCTTTTATTCTTGCATCTTTCCCATCTCGTGGTCAATCATTCTACCAAAATTTTCCATGGATTCCCTTCGGATAGCTGGCCAGCATTCTCATCATCCATCCCTTGGCCATGGATGATGTTGCTCTCTCTTTCCCAGCATCCGAAAAGGCTTCATTCCTACTCACTTTTGCTTGCACTTTTCTTCTCCTTCTTCCACTTGATTTGATTCATCTCTCTCTCTCTCTCTCTCTTGGATCACTTTCTCTCTCTCACATCTCACGGTAAACTTAGCAACCTAGCCTGATCATCATCTATTGTTTCACTCTCTCTCTCTCTCTCTC
>QZCP01000838.1:114741-153448 GCA_003956705.1 Brevipalpus yothersi
CTCTCTCTCTCTCTCTCTCTCTCTCTCTCTCTCTCTCTCTCTCTCTCTCTCTCGTTTGGGCCGCTTCATTCTTCCTCTACACAAACAATCGAGGTGTATCAGGGTAGAGAGAGAGGAAAGAAGAAGAAAATTCTTCCTCTCATTCATCTTTCATGATCATCACACATGAATCCATCCACACATCATCAGTATCGTCACTAACTTCATCATCTGAGGGTGTAGGTGATTCGATTTGAGGGGAGAGAGAGAAGAAAGCAAAGCGATTCTAGAGAAAAATACATTGGGCTTTGATCAAGGAGAAAGATGATAACAGCGATTTGTGAGCAAAAGAAAAAGCTCAGATACAGAGAGAAAAGAGTAAAAGAAACTGGTGAAAAGGATGAGAAACCAGCAAGCTCAAGTTTTCATGGGTAGAGAGAATAAAAGCGAATATAAGGCATAAGATGTATACACACACATACTTTAGTCAGACGATTTTGAGGAAGAGAGAGAAAAGAAGAACATTACCAATCGATCCTAAGGCTGTGTATATGGATGGAGAAAATAAACTTTTTCCATTTGCCACCCATCTCTACTCACTTGAGCTTTCCTCATCTTTTCTCTCTTTCTCTGTTATTCACTTGTATGATGCCAACTGATTGCATAAACGTGTTCCATCTCCTCCTTTTATTCTCTCTCTTCCTTTGACCATAGTCACAATTTATTCTCCCCCACCTATTCGATTGAGACCCAAAAATTCTCTATCAGATTGGCGGGAAAAGTTTTTTCTTCATTCTCAGCACTTTTCTCTCCAAAAGCCATCAGTTCATTCAAACAAGAGAGAGAGAGAGGAGGAGAAGAGAGAGAAATCGAAAAAGGCCTTTTGGCTATTTTTCTACTCTGCCTCTCTCCCTCCACCCTCAGGAGTACAATCTATGGACATTTTTAACATCGATTTGATTCTGTAAATGGTGATGCAATGATATGATTTTGTGCCTGAGTCAATCTCTTCCTGTATTCTTACATGGAGACCTTTTCCTTAGCCAGTGATCATCATCACACTTACTGTACCCCCGAAGAGTATCCAACTCAATATCTGATCGACATTTAATGGGCCCACAGGCCACTCTTCAACACTTCTCTACTTCATTCCACCCACTTTGCTCTGTATCCTCCTCTCTCAACTCCTCTTCCATTTCTCTAGTCTTCCTTCTCCAGTCGGATACTCTTCACTTTGATTTTTTCTAGGAAAATTTTTGCTCAGCATATATCCACGGGCCCACAGAGGGAAGCTTTCGTTCTTTTTTCACACAGATCACCTTAGATTTGATGCACATGTACTCTCTCTCTCCCTAGTCACTTGATGCACAATTCTTTTTTGACAGAATTTTGTACATCTCAGCGAGAGGTTGAAAAAGGTACTCTACACAAGCAAAACCCCTCGTGTAGGCAGGTTGAATGGAAAATAAAGCAGGAATACAACTAGACAGTCCGGTGGGAATCATGTCACTTGGTGAGGTTGAAGTTAGTGATGGAGAAAGAGATTAGAAAAAGCAGTGATGGAAAATGAAGTGTGTGTATGTGTGAGAATTTTACTTCTATACTTTGATGACAGAGGAAGTCACTTTGCATGCATGTATCATCATGATATAAGGAATTTTCCAACATCTCAAACGTGTGAGGATGAACGAAGAGTAAATAGGAGGAAAATTTTACGTGTGAGTGTATGTGTGTATATCCAGAGAAGTTGGACACGAAGTGAGTGAATAAAATTTGGAAAGAGAAGAATGTTGCTCATGAATTCTCTGCTACAGCCTGGTGAATTGGACGAAAAAAAAATGCAACAATACCCTTTGGAAGATGAGGAAGAATAAAGGAAACAAGTGAGTGAAAGAGAAACATTTCAAAAAGGCAAACAATTCGAGAAAAAAGAATATCTCATTTCGACACACAAAATATTGCCTGTCTGGAGAGCTTGATTTGACATCTATTTGACACTGTCAATTGGCCAGGAATAGGAATGATGCTTTTTTCACTCTCTATTTTCCATTTTATTCCTCAAGTTTTGTCAAAGGAAGAGAGGGGAAGAGAGAGAGAGAGAGAGAGAGAGAGAGAGAGGACTAATGTATTCTCACTTTCGTGTTGAATACCGTTCACTCCTCATATGAGTCAAGTCCAACTGAGTCTGTAGCATCTTTACATAGATGTGAATTGAGTGTCACGAAATGTAAGCACAATTAGTGTTTAAACGGAATCATTTGCATAAGAATCGATCTTAAAATCAGCTGATCAAAAGCTTTCGATTGTCACTTGTCTCATTCATCATCGCTCTCTCTCTCTCTCTCTCTCTCTCTCTCTCTCTCTCTCTTCAGCCTTCCACTTGATCTCATTTGCTGTTCTTATTCACGTGTACCACTAGAACAGTCTTTCAGTTCTTTTATCGCCCATTTTCTTTCGTGATTCTTTTCCAATTTTTTACCACATCTCGAATACTACGTGCAATCGCTATGTAAGTATGTGTGTATGTGTCACTTTCTGAGAGGGGGAGTAGGAGTGGGGTTGGAAATTTGCATAAGAACACGGAAGAGGATCGATACATGGAACACATACTTACATAGACAAATGAACGTTAAAAATAGAGGTGATTAATTTTGCTGATGAAAGCGAATTCGTAAGTGAGCTAAAATACGTGTCGAAGCGATATTTTTTGTTCTCTCTAATATTCTAGCCACTTTTCGCTCTTTTATCCTCAATTCATCAGAGTCGGCATTTTTACTTGCTCTCTTTCTCTTCCCGTTTTCTTCATTTCTCATCTCTCATCCTCCCTGCATCATTAGGAAGAGGAGGATGGAGAGAGAAGAAGCTGAGGAGCCACTAGTGGTGGAAGAAAAGATGAAAAAAGGCAAGAGAGGAGAAACAGAAGGATCAAGAGAACTTCATCAATAATAAGCGAGAGAACCCAAGTGTGAGGGAGGATAGAGCCCGGAAGACGAAAACATAATCGGTGACAATAGCGATCGAATATTTTATCGTGTTAAGATAATTAATGGTCTTCATGATCCGCATCACAAAGAGAAGAGAATTTCAAAGACTAAGGCTGAATTGAAGGAGGAGGAGGCTTTGGTGAAGAGAGTGGGTGGTTGGTAGTGATGATGGATAAGGCGGAATGAAAATAAAATATGGATAAGAATTATCGTTTGATAAAAAATCTCAAGTATTTTAATCATGTTTCAGACTTCAGAGTGACCATTTTATAGCCTTTCAACTCCAGTAATTTCATGCTCGCAGTGTATTTTTACTGAAAAATTTTTCAAAAAAAGAGTCTTAAAAATTCAAAGCGAAAAATATCCGATAGCTCAAGGTGAACGTTATCTATGAATTTGAAAAAAATAAGAAATTAAATTAAAATATCCATTATTATGATAACCATATTCGATTGAACCTCAGCCGATATCCAATTGGATATCGGCTGACAAAGGCTTTGTAATGAATCAACGTTTCAAATAAAACAAGCATCTATAATTTCAGCTTGACACCAAATTGTTTTCGAAGGTCGCAGGTCACTCACTACCTGATTTCGAAGACTAACAGCTATCACTGCTTTTAGGATACGAGTTAAGGCAAAACTTTCATTGACAGCTTCATCTTGTGAAAGGGTACAATTCCTAATATGTTTTCGTCTTCTCTAGCTCTGAGCAAAATTGATATAATTTTGGGAGCATTTGCTTAGGACTCGATACTTATCAAAGTAACGAGAGTAGAAACTATCCAAGTGGACTTCATTTTCAAATCGATGGTGTAGCATCCATTGACCCGATCATTTTTCAATTTTATTTGAATAAGAGAATCAAATAATTGAGGCGTTCGAGTTAAGTGGAATTTCAATAATATAATAGAATGAAAAATGCAGCCATGTACGAGTATGCAGCCTGATCTCGAGAGTCTCACAATAAGTGAGTATTTCAACTTTTTTTCTTAATTCACAATTTTTTGTTAATTTTGACCTCTCACCTCTTTATCCATGATTAATTCAGATATCTGTGAAAATATTTACGGTTATTATCAGTTATCAATGTGAATGGTTCATTGGCCTAGAACATAAGTGAAAGCTTCTTGCTTTGACAAAACCCAGCGATCGATTCCCAACCAATAGCTCAAAAATTTCGAAAGCGAAATTCAATCAGGTACATTCTTCCTACGTTCGATGCGATGAATTTGATGATGGAAAAGTGATGAACTGACTAATTAAAATTGAAAAGATTGTAAAAACGTCCAGTTTGTGCATTGGCAAATTCATCTCTCTCTCTCTCTCTCTCTCTCTCTCTCTCTCTCTCTCTCTCTCTCTCTCTCTCTAGCCTGATTATTTAGAATGACCCATTGCATTGGCCTAAAAAATACCTCTCAGTTCACTGTGTTAACTGGGAAACATAGGGTCATTAAAGAAGATTTTGAAAAGTGTAAGCTTTATCACAAAAATCTTGGGAAATCTCATCAGGTGAGCTAAAAATTACCAGTTTACCTTGACTATTCAAAGAGTTTTTACACGTTTGAGATAACTCCATGCAATCGATCCAGTATCATTTCAACTGAGTGTTGATACATTAATTAATTCATCGAAACAAGAGATATATAACTTCACTCAACTATTTTCTCATATCTGCATAGGATGGACCTATGAGTATGTTATAAAGTCAGGATTGAATATGGCCTAGAAGAAAAAAATATGGTAAATATTGATAGCAAAAAGAGAATATCAAAGCATGCAATGAGAAAGGAAATAAGATGCAAGCTATGTGAAGCAAGGAGGAAAAAAATTTTCTCCACTAGTAGAGGAATCAATCTCATACTTTCCAGCTTTTGCCTTATGCTGCTTATTTCGATCAATTTCTTCTCAAGTTTCGCTATTCTACTTTTTCTATCCCCTCTATCCTCAGCATTTTCATCCCTTTCTCATTCACTGGAAAAAAAAGATGTGCTCGATTTGCAAAGCTTATTTGTAAACATATGATAAGAGCTGCTCGGTGGATGAATGTTTAATGTCAAAAATTCAGGAACTCCGGATGGTTACAAAGAAGAGGGAAAAAAGGAGAATATTTTTCCCTCTCGATTAGGTTACTTATCTGACAGACAAGAAATTCTTTCTACCATGCGAGTGGAAGTAATTGAAAATGTCTCAACCGAGAGCGATAGAAAGAGAAGAAGGGGATACAAGCGGATGAGAAAATCGTGAGAGTGAATCCAGAAGCTGGAATAATGAAAAATTTTTCTCATGTTTTCCAATGCAAACCCTTTAGTCAAAAAGCTAACAGTGTGCCTTGAATATAAGTTTGAAAGAAATTCTGTGCTGATGTGGTCAAAAATTTACAAGAAACATTGCTCCAAATAATCCAGAGGCTGAGTAAATTCAAAACACTTTTCTTAGCTTTTTATCACTATATTATGTCGGGACCAAATTCTTGGTCCCGGAAATAATGCCTGGATACCTTTCCAGGAAGGCAAAGGAGAATGAAGAGCGAATTAGATTGAGTAAAACTGCTGAATTGGCAGAAAATCTGAATGCGAAAGGTTAAGATTTCAGATTACTGGGGATGTTTATTTGTATATATACCTATAGAGATTGTTGGAATTTTTTTCATGTGCGTACGATAGATTCCAATTGGATGATTAAAGATAGGCAGCTGTTTGAGTGTGAAAATCAGTTGATTATCAGAATCCCAGAATGTTAGTGATGAGATGGTAGAATTTATTGAGCTACTTATCAGTGAGTTTCTGGGTTCATTTTCTTCCACAGCATATAGCCGGCGGCTAGTATCTCAAGTTCTGGATGGATCAAGCAATTGGGTTCGACTGGAAGATTGGAGTAAACTGGAATGAGCATAAAGTAGTAGTAGTTGCAGTAATAGGAGAAGTGATGAAAGAGTACGGAAACATTGTCGATATGATTTCCTTCGACTATTGGAAACCTCATGGGCATTAGGGAATATATTCACTAGCTTCAGGAAGAAGAACTTTCAGAGGATTCTTTCGAAGAAGAACAGGAAGAAACGGAAAAGAAAAGAGAGGAGCAGAGAGAGATACAGAGGAAGAAGAAGTCTTCATCGAAATTGAATTTTGGGAAAAACATGACAAGTTGAGTCAACGAGAAATGTTGCATCATTCAGACAAAAATTTCCAGAAACATGGACAGCATAGAACAATATTATTCAAGTCTCATGAATGTTTCAATAGATGACTTGAGATTCAGTTATATAAACTCGAGTGAATTCAAAAGCATCCACAATTTATTCTTGATCAGTCACTCATTGGACTATAAATAAATCTTCATTGGTGTACAAGAGCTAAGATAAAATAGCAATTATATTTCCAGAACGATTTCAAAATTCATGTCAAATTTTGTCATCAATTCAAATTGAGTGACCATATCATCCATGAATGTCTGTCTGAACTTTGATTCTGACAGAGTGAGAATGGTGATACGATTCTTTTCCCATACTTTTGAACATAATAATGACCACCACAATTTTCATGATCATTCTATTTCATGGATATTAGAGATGGTGAAGAGAGCTTATGGCACCAGTTTGCCTGACTGCTTGTCATGCACACATACATTCTGATATGTTAGTGGATAGATGTATTTTGGTGGATTAAATCGAGCTTATATAATAGACACATTCAATAGGACATGCCAAAAAATGCTATGCTCATACAAGGAACTCAAAATTTGGGTTCATTCTTGCATACACAAATACGATATACATTTTTGAATGCTCAAATTTTCTGTCAGACTGGAAGTAATGGACAATAATCGAAGTCTGCAAGGCTGCTGCTAATAGTCTGACAGAGAATACAAGCCAATCATTTCAATATGATTTGACCGATTCTTTTCAATCCAAATAAAGATTAAAGGTTCAAAGTGAAATTGAGTGAAAAATTTTTTCCATCAAATCAATGTGCACAAAGTGTAGTCAAATGTGACTACGCTATTGGAATTCACTTATATTCAAAAGTCAATTCATTTGTATCATTTCCATGGAAAATCGAGAAAGTAACTTGATCCAAGAATGATGACAAGAGATGATAATATTTTTCCAAGTGTGTAAGCATGTCAAAATCAGCATCCCAGAGGAGATGCGTTGGTGGTGGCTGATGTGGATGCCATAATTGATGACACATTTTGGGTGATGATGTTGATGGATGTTAATCAAAAAATGAACAGTTTCCTCAGAAAAATGAATAGGAAAGAGAGAGAGAGAGAGAGAGAGAGAGAGAGAGAGAGAGAGAGAGAGAGAGAGAGAGAGAGAGTGCAAAATAAGAGGTGGCAAGTGTTGAGGGTTCATATTTTCCAAAGATTTCCATAATATTATAAAAAGGATGTACATGAAAAGTGTCTCTGACGGGTGAATGTTTGGTAATAACGTGTCAAGTAAGCGGTTTTTGCTCGCCTCATTGATGAGGTGTATGTGTGAGATGCTGGATCAATGAAAACGATGTGTGATGTGATGTGATGCAGGAGAGGAAGAGAGAGGAGCAAGAGAAGATGCAATTCGAGATGAGGAAGAAGAAAGAGAGAGATTGTAGATGTAGATGAGGTGAATTGAGATTCTTTTTCTTTTCTCTCTTCTAAAGTGATTTAAATGAAGGTTAAAGTAAGATGAATGTAAAGTGGAACAAGTGGTAATAAGAAAAGAGTCAAAATGAAGACAATTTTCAATTTTCTTGTCACCTAGGAAGAGTGAATAAGAGTGTGTTGAATAAATCCATCTACATACACACATACACACAGGAAGAGTATTCAGTTAATTGTGATTCAATGGAGTTAGAGTTAAATGGCTTTGTAAATTATTGCATCCAAGTAAAGGTTGAGTTGTGAAAATGAGTTGAGAATGAAGTGAATGTAGAAGTGATGAAAGGATTGAAGGAAAAAGAGAGAAAGAGAGAAAGTTATGAGAAAGCAAAAGTTAAGGAACACGACTAGATGCATGTATTGGTGATTTAAAAGAATTTGAGACTAATTTGCATCTCTCTCGACTAAGGAATTTGACTTTCAAATAATCATCAGTCAAATAGCTAAGGCTTCGAATAGAATTTGTTCAATAAGAGTGGCAAAAAGGCTTGCTAATTTCAATGGAACTTCTGATGTAGTTTCCACCATTCTTGATGGAAAATATTTTCCACCAAGAGGGGATGTTTGAATTGATGCTTGATGAAACTTTAAGCTCACAAAATTTCTGGAAACTGTTCTCGAAGTGTTTCTCGAGTGAAAAAAGAATTACAGCCCTTCATGCAGGAAGCCTTTCGATGAGCAAGATGAAATTAATTTGATTAAGCATGAATGAGTATACAAAATTTTGTTTTCTCATGAATCTTGCTGTATGGTTGTGTGGAAGTATGCCCCTAGATCCAATCATTTGCTCCAATTTTGGATCTAGCTGATATATGGTTGAAAATATTTCACCAGATAGCTTGATGAGAGACTCATCGATGCTTAACCAGTGTTTCCCATGTAATTTGGTCAGTCGATAGAATGCGAAAGAGATAGATAGAGTGAATGAATCAGTCATCATCATGGTCTATCGAGATATAGTATGAATAATAATCATAGCAATAATGATAATGATGGCTAGTTTCACGCTTATTTCGATTTTTATGCTCCCATGAAAAGAAAAGGGCTCATGGAATCTTTCACTGAATAGCTCAATGATGATACTTCTCAATCATCATCAACATAATTTTATCCGACCTGATAACATAGTTACCATTTCTGAGATGAGCATATGAATGAATGGAAAAATGTGGAAGAGAAAGAGAGAGGCAGAGGAAGATAATTAATCAGATGAATAAACATTCATCATAATTATGGATAGTGTTAGGAGCATGAAAAGATGCTCTAAATGAAAGAGAACTGCCAGATAGATGAAAATAGTGAGATTGAGAGTTTTTTTCATGGAAAAAGAAGAGCAAAAAAAAGAAGAAGAGACACCACGTAGAGGATATAATGAATACTAGAGTGCTAATTAACCGAATCTTCTTCCGCTCAATACATATTGAGAAACTTGCTTGCATGAGTGGAGAAAATAGGTTAGAGTTCAGCTAATGCAATTGATTTTGAATTATTTTTTACAAACCACCAATGCTAATAATTGAGTACAGATTTTGTGACGAGTGGTTAATGAATTTTTTTTCTCGATCAAATCTTTGCTATTGTTCACGTGTTATGGGGGGAAAAGGGGTAAAACATTCGAAAACTTACCCTAGGCCGATGTCGTTCTGATGATATCGAATTTTTTTCCATACTGATAGGCTAACTTGTCCAATTTAATGTGAAACTTTTCACAGATTATCCATCCACTATGATGATTGGAGAAGAATAAGTTCAGTGACACACACAACAACGGTGATAGTGACGATGATGATGACAATGTTATGATGATAGTGTTGATAATGAGATAAGGCACGAGTTTTATTATGTTCCCGGGTATATGATAATAATGGAACAATATACAACACTATTCAGGATACACACACGAGAGGAAAACTTATCGATATTCCGCATGTTTTTTGGACCATACATAGACACACACATTCACACTTCACACAGACAGCTTAGAATTCTCGCTATCGAATGTTCGCAAGTTCTAATAGCATCAACTGAATTGATATTCGCTTCATTCACTTTCTCTCTCTCACTCTTTCATCTTAGAACTCCCTCGAACTCACTTACTCTCTCTCTCTCTTTCTCTCTCCCTCTTTCTTTCTCTCTCTTTCACCTCCTCCGTGTGTACATGGTTAGAACTCGATATCGAGCCTCGAACTTTTCACATCAAAATATTCTACAGGTCCAAGTAGTGACATCTTGATAGAGATGATTCAAGCTGCGAGGCGCGAATAGAACTCGAATTTTGATGCTCATGAGCAATCCAATATCATGTTGGGCGATCAAAGTTCTAAGTTCATGAGTTCGAATTGCATAAGTTCCATCAGATGCCGCAACTTTTATCATAAAATATTTCCTCTATAAAAAAGGAATATAATGAATACTAGGCTCATGAGGAGCAAGCACGAGCAAGTTAAAGGGTAAGCTTGAGAGAGATTTAGAAAGAGAGAGAAAGACATTGGGAGAGCCTGAGAGAGTTTGTTTTTCGATTCCATTCAAAATCTATAGCTCGATTCGATACCATCATCGTCATGATTTATAATGGTGAGAATAGTTCGATATCATTGGGAATGAAAAGTTCTGACACTGGTGTTGATTTCAAACAGATGAGCATATCAAGTGTCAATTTCGAAAATAATACTCAACCATCGACATTGAAACTAACTTCCGGTCAGTTTCCTTGTTCACTTTCTGAATCATCATCTGCATCTTCATCTTCATCATTTTCTCCAGTACAATCATCATTCACCTCATCATCGACAGTATTTTCTCAGCCTAGCTCATCTTCCAGTTCACATCAATCATCATATTGGTGTCCCAATTTAGCATGTCCATCTCGATCTCAAATAGATGTTCACCGAGGACAAATGATAAAACTTTGTGTTAAAGTCCAAGTACCAGTTCAGGATCATCCGAATGTAAGTGATTTTTGAGCGCAGAATATCAGTTCAGAAGTTCAATGCAAGAATCAAACTAATCAAATTGATTATTCGTCGAATGTGTAGTTTAATTTTGTTGGTAAACTTCTTGGACCAAAAGGAAACTCTTTAAAGTGGCTTCAAGAAGTAACTCAAACGAAAATGGCCATTCTTGGTAGAGGATCAGTTAGAGACAGTCAAAAGGTGAGCTGAGAACTTTAAATTCTCTCATTTAAATAGAACAATTATTTGGCTGGGCGACTTGATGCTCAATGGCTCAAAAGTTTTGAATATATAATGTATTTCTCTTGAAAGTATATGAGCTTAATGGGTATAGTGAGACATATTTGGCGAGCCTAATTTAATCACAGGAGAGATTATTGAAAATATAATTCGGTAAAATGTGGAAAGTTCAGTCAAAATATCTTACCCTGCTCTGTTTGAATTCATGAGAGTATGAAAATTATTGCCTGACCGTGATTGCATGAATTTATATGAGTGATTGGTCTAGCATTCAGTCACTAATGTTGGAATCAAATAATATGATAAGTTAAGTGCCCAAAACATGTGTTATTCATCTACTGTGTGGGAATATCCAATTGAATACATGGAAAAGTTTTCAAAAGTTATCTCTCTCAAATGTTAGGAGGATGAATTTCGAAAATCTGGTGACATTCGATATGCTCATTTAAATGAGCCACTACATGTTGAAATAATGGTCTATGCTACAGCTGCTGATGCCTATACGAGAATTGGACACGCTTTACACCAAGTAAAACGTTTCTTGGTTCCTGTGAGTTTTAAGCACATCTATCAAAGATGGCTTTTACTAGAATCATCTTCATGAATTAAAATCATCTCACAGCAAAACAATCACTTTGAATATCATTACAGGATTATTATGATGATATAAGAAAGCAACAATTGAGTGAGTTAGGGATACTTAACACTGGTAATAACAGTGGATCACGAAATCATGTGAAATCAACTGGACCATCACCGAGATTGAATATGGAACCAGATAAGGGTCAATCATCGCCAGTGTGTCAGGCAATCAATGATATTCCATCAAATGGATACTTGACCATGGGTCGCCATCGATGTATGGCGGCTAGTGTACCAAGTGGGTCAAGTTTTTCACATCATCATTGTTTCATGAACACACTTCCGGTATCAGGTGCCGATGGATCATCTTCATTTCCAACACCCAGTCGAGATCCACATCACGATTGTACTGCCAACATGGTTTGCTGTCCACATTTTTCAGGTACTAGTGATGAAGGTAAGTGTGATAGATGTTGCATGTCAAATCATAAGATCAAGGGTTAGAATGACAAATTACTTGGCATCAAGTTGAGTGCGAATAACATTGTCTACCTGTTGTTGGAATTATTTTATTCAGGATAATTGTTATACATGATAGCTTTTAGCTTGTAGCATTCTAAAACATCAAGCCTACTCGGTTCAGTACCTTGGATAAGTGACCTGATCGTTTTATCCTACATTGGATAATGAGTAATCTGCTTAACAATGGAAGGTGGATGGAATATCCAGAGAATATTCTATTATGCATTAATAGGTACCTGAGAGATTTTACCCTTTTAAGCCTCAAAAACCATCATTTCTCTCAAGTCTTACCATTGTAGCCACAATAGTGAGGATAACCTCTTATAGTTGTACTGAATCGATCAAATCAAGGTAATCGATCAGTCGATATATTCAGAATTTCATCGATCTTTTGGTAAAAGTTCTATTTTGTAGGAGACTGGGAAAAAGTAGAAAAACTCAATACCTAGGAATTCAAGAAAGTATTGGATACTGGATAAATAGAGCATCATCTTGGATATGTCATATATTTATATTTATATAAGTTTCTTGGTGGGATGGTGAGGAAAGGATTTTCTTTATTTCCTGATATCTTGTACATATATACCGGATATTTGATGCGTTTCAATATAATACCGCTCAATATGTGTGGGATCAGATATAGATATATCTCTGAACTTATGTATATTTTCTTGTGTTCGTATGTCTCAAAGAAGAAAAAGAAGGAGAGAGAGAAAGTTCTTGATGCATTCAATTTGCAGCAAAACAAATAGTAACAGGCCCACTTTTTCTTTTTTTTGGACGAATTCTTCATGGTTCATGGTGATAATAATCGTTATATACTGGCAGATGACCTCTTTCTATCGAATTTTCAGCTAGTTTTCTAGGGTTCTCATCACTTTGATCATTTTCCATCGCTTTGTTAACACTTTTATTCACCTAATAACTTGAAGCTCAAATTTTCCACAAGAACACATATGTATTCTTATCTGACCAGACCAGATTCTTTCCAAAGACTTGGTTGGAAGCTAGATTAATGAGGCAAATTTGAAAAATGTTCAGTATTGATGCTCAGCCACTCAACACTAACTGCTAAGTTGGATGATTCGATTTTTCAATCATCAAATCTTAGGTGATCGATAATTCACTTTACACTATTTTCTTCAAGATTTTCCATAAAAGATGGACAATGTACACTCAACTATTTTGGAAGACGTAAATTTGTTTCGCTTTCTCTCCTATCTGAAAGCCAATTTTTAGCTCAAAAAACCTTACACACATACATTCATCTATGATAGCCATTGTTATTCCATCATACGTCAAAAAAGCCTTGATGTTCTTCTTCACAAATGAGAGTCATGCTATAGTATTTCTTCATAGTGAAGATAGAATGACTGTTACTATTGAAGGAAATTGATAGTTTGCAGGAAAGAGAGAGAAGAAAAAATCGTTACTCTTCCTCTTTGAGTTCATGAAGTTTCTATCTTAGGTTTTTTTTCTCTCTCTCTCTTCTAGTTTAATGTAATGAAAAGTCCATTAAAACAGAGATCTAGAGCGATCTGAGAGCAAGAGAGAGAGAGAGAGAGAGAGAGAGAGAGAGAGAGAGAGAGAGAGAGAGAGAGAGAAAGTTGAATTAACTTGTGAGCTCAGCCACTTTGAAGGAATACTGGGTAGAGGAATACAAGTCAGACAGATTGTATGTTTCAAACTTTTCATGTTCGATGGTTTCCTTACACATGTTGTTAGTGTCTCAGATCATCACTGTGAAATGATGGATAAAGAATAGGGATGTGTATATTGGAAAATATATATATATCGAAAATCTACACTAGCTTTGTAGAGTGAAATGAAAGTGGATCAAATGTGCGCATCAGTCCATGACATGCGGTAATCATAACTGGCTACAGAATGCAAAACTATCATCATGTACATACACCAGGAAAAGAATAGTGGATAGAGTTTGATATTTTTAGAAGAAAGTATATCTCTCGTGTGAACTTCTAAAGTAATCGAAATGGGATTCATTCTCTGTTCTATCTCACCATTGTTGGGTGAGGCATGAAAAAAGGCTAAAGCAATAGAGTAACACTTCCTATTTCACTTGTTTTCAGGTTATCTTGAGTGAGTAGTGAAAAAAAATCAAGATAGTTTAGAGGAGGGTTTGTCTGAGGGAGAGAGAAAGGAAAGGTTAAAAAGGTACACTAAATCATTGGAATTTTTTCGTGAAATACTTTCAATCACAAGAAAGTGGGTTGAGAAAGTGAAACTGGTCCCCTCTCGAAAGACATATACTGATAGATATGTGAGACATATACTAACTCAAGATCAGGTATTGAATCCTAATTTTGTGATTCATGTGGATGAAATTCAGATAGCATGTCGCATAGGGAATATTTGACATCTTAGAAATTCCAAGTGAATTGAAAAAATGGGTGAGTCATCATGTCGTCATTTTGAAGATTGAAAGTTTCCTAGTTATTGCCACATTTCTCTATTATATGTGTTAAGGAAGTAAGAAATACCGAGAAGGAATAAGGAATGAGGGATAAGGATGCAGAGAACATCAAGCTCTGAATTCTCTAATTATTGTCCATAAGAATGGCTTCGATGCATTGGGAATATATTCATCAATATACCAAATGTACCTGCTTACGTATGAGTTATCAAGATTTTTCTGTTCAAATCGATGCCTGAATCGATTTTACATTTCATCATAACATATTCGATCTATCTCGATGTGTATAATCAATGAAGTGAGCTATTAGTTAAGATGAACTTCTTTAGTCAATATTCAACTCTGAGTAACAGATATAGGATCCGAAAAAATCGATACAAATGCCAATCAAGACTCATGTACACAATTAAGCATTATATTGCCTAATGAAATTCGTATTTGTGAACGAAGCTAATCTCCTTTACATGGATTCCTTTCATTATGATTGTCTTGACCATTCACACAATGTCCACCACCACTTTGTATCGATTCTGGTCTAACCGAAACTTGATCTAATCAAGAGTAATCAGCAGTTGTCAAGACAACATTTTCTTCCAAGGCGAACACAAAATTCATGTTAACCAAAAGTGGAATATTGGCCATCATTCAAGTGGTGGACTGTGAGCAAAAAGTATGACAAGCGATAAAAAATCTTCTATCTTTCTCTGGTTTATGCCATTATCATCACCTATCATTTTAGGGATAGCCTATGGGCTGGTCAGCAGATTTTTTTTTCTCCTCTATCCTGGACAAGCTGCCATGATAGATGAGAATGAATAGAGTATCATGGACACCAGATCAGATCCACTCTCCACACAGCCATAGGGCTCAAGATTGATTATTTTTTTCTGTCCCATTATAGTAATTCTCTCCCTACTTTGATGAGCTAAGATTAATCAGCATCTCATGTAATATGATTATTCACACTCAGCGGATAGTATTACACAAATACCACTAGTGATATTGGGATTGGATTTGCGTTCGCCTTTAGGTCTAACATATTGTTCTAGAATTGCATACAGACGAGTGTGTTGAGGGTTCATGGTAAACCTTAACTCCTCAATCCTAAAGAGCTTAAAAATTAACGTGAAAATGGCCGTCAATCCAGTTGATCTAGTTTGTTAAAGCTTTCAACTTTCTAATGAATGATGTGAGTTCGCTTCCAAGCGTGGGCAAACTAATTTGAGCATATGTTTTTTCAATAGAAGGATAAATTGTGGAAATCATATTGTGCACATAGAATCTTGCATGGAAAAATAGCCTCAACCTCTTGTCTACTTCCTAGCATATTATCAATTGTAACTATAATATACCGCTACTATTGACTGGAACTTTGAAAATGCGAAATTGGAACTGATATCACGGATATTATCGACTTGAATCGATTATTGAGCGTCGTTGCTCTGGTTTCACAATGTTTTGATGAATTATTCAAACTCAGTAGTCAACATTAGGATCTTAACTTGACTTTCGATTTATCAAGAAGCTTCAATGATGTCATATTGAATTCTTGTCCTATGAAACCAAAAATTTTCCTTGATCTTTAAGAGTTGAACATGATCGACAAAGAGAATAGAACTGGAAAAATCATCATCACACCTTCTCTTTCCTTCGTCACATACATGAGACCCTGTCTTCACATGAGATTTCATGCTTATTTTTTATTGCTAATGGACTGATTTGGATGAAAAAAATAACAATCAAACAAATACTTGTGAGAAATATTTGCAAAATTTTTCAACTTTTCAAGAAAATCAATCGATCTTCTTGTCCTCCAAGGGAGGATGAAGTTTTGAACCTAGATGAAAATAATTTCTTGGGCACACAACTTACAACCAATCTGGCTAAACATGAAGCAACCAATAATCTTCTTCCATGTACTCTACTTAACCCCTTCTTTTGTTCAATTCTTATCATGAAACCTGAATTAAGATAAGCGATTTGCAGGGAACTGCTTGAATGGACCATGTACAATCGTTTCAGTTCACTGGGCTTCCATGGTCAACCCCAGCATCCTTATTCTTTTCTTCGATTCTCTCCCTCTCCCAATCTAAATGAAAGCTTTCACCATTTCCTAATTCGATTCTGATTCTAATCACGTCCACTTTGCTGCCATCGCTTACCTCTGTACAGTGTATGTGAGTGTGTATACCTGTGGAGAGAGAAAGAATAGAATAGACGAGAATGAGAATAGAAAATAGTGATGAGAGTGGAGACATTCACCTGAATCAATGGTCACTTAGACAGCGGTCAGCATGAGATTGTCCATTATGAAGTCTATGGAAATGGAAGGAAAATGATAATTATCTGCTGGTAGACAGAGTGAGTCAAGTGTAGACTATTGTCTTTATGATTATCTTGATTACCATTTTGTATCATTAGAGTGGCCATCATCAAAGTGGAGCGAAAAATTAGTCTCCACACTGTTGTGCGTGTGAAATTATGAACAGATTCTCACAACTGTCACATTCTGATATTGTTCTTGGGTGATCAATGTTTTTCTCATTTCTTTTACATTCCAGATAAAGATTCTTGGATTCGTTCGAAGCCCGGCAAAATGGTTACCAAAATTCACAATCAAAATTGCGTACCATATACTCTACATAGAGATTGTGTACATTGATCATGGAAAACTTGGAACATAAACATATCTCTCAATGGAATAATTTTCATTCAAATTATGGTCTGCTTGGAAACTCTTCTGGAACTTTTTTCTTGTCAATAAATAAGTTTGCCATCCCTTTCAGGTTCACTGTCGCCAGTGAAACAATTCGTATCTTGAAGATAGCCCATTCATTTCGATTGTTAACAATTTGAAAAGTTAATAAAGTATGAAATATTAGAAATAACCTCATCTTATCTAGTATTTTGTTGTGTAAATCTCAATGGACTAGTAATTGTGTTCCATCGTTTTTTGCCTCATGATTTTTTAGGACCTTTTGAATGATTTTCTTTGAAAGTTTCTTGAGCAATTAATTTGTATTAATTCAAGGAAGCATTTATCTCACCAAGATGCACCTTTCACCTGATAAAATGAAATATTTAACAATCTCTACAATCGTTTGTAAACATAAGCTTCGTAACATTTTAATTTGTGTAAGTAACTGTAACTGTAACTCTAAGCAAAAAAAGATCAAGTCAAGACATTGAGAGCAATTTTATTTCATCTTCAATCAAAGAAACTTTCATAGCTTGCCAGAGACATGTTTTTTTAGAGTTTTTGAGCTCTTGATCACCCTCCTTGATCAAGGTTATGATTAGGATGGTGCAATCATGACAGAATTTTGACAAAAATCACTTGAAAGATTAACTATTTGGACAATTTTTTACACCTGAATTTTTGAGTTGGCAGTCCATTTCACAGTGACAAACAATATTGGTATTCGAAAAATTTCGAAACTTACACGCTTTTTCTTAACTTTCACACCTAAATCAATTTCCATTGAACTCGAAGGTATTTTCTCAGTATGGGATAGTGTATCTGATATTCAGTGAACTCAATTCATACTTCTAGGGTTCTGATCAAGCTTCAAGATTCTTCTGAGTAGATTCTCTTTGCAGGTTTGAAGTGGAGTGAGATCGGGAGAAATTTTTCGATGATTGCAACAATGTTATTGTCTCATTTCCCCCCATCCCCCGACGAACTACAAAGTTATCCTATTCATTGTTCGGGATTTTGAGATAAATAATTGGAAAGGAGTTCCCAAAAATAACAAGCCATATTACAAAGACAAATAACATAACCACAAGAACTCATGATGAATTTCAAAAATATCAAAATCTTGGCAAAATCCTATGCAAAGGCACCAGTTTTGCTGAACAAAAGGTGCCAATCGACAAGAGAGTTTGAATTATTATCTTAAAAGATGCTAGGAAGAAGTATCATGACATGAATTGCGATACATTTGAAGATTGGTTCCAGTTTTTTCCAGTATATAGGATTCAATGACATGCGAAAAAATTTCCAAGTTTTCTCATGAGAAATAGTAATAGAAATAATTGAAAGAAGGTTTCAAACGGTTTTCATATAAACTTCAACAATTTAAACAAAGAAAAGATGCCAGTTCAAGTTAGATGGAATCAATTAGAAAAAAATGTTAATCATGTAATCTTGTGAAACAGATCACCCGTTGAAAGCCTAGCGGATGATTGACCAGAATTCATATTAAAGAATGTTTACAATATACTTTTCTTAGAAGCTGTATACATTGGTCATGGAAAACTTGGGACGCAAACATATCTCTTCACTTGAAAACTTTCATTCAAATCATGGTCTATTTGGACATTTTTTTGAAACTTTTCCCTAGTCAATAAATAAGTTTGCCATCTCTCTCAGGTTCACCTTCGTAATTAAAACAATTTAATTTTCGGACAGCTAGGCCATTTTGATTGTTAACAATTTGAAAAGTTATGAATTATTAGAAATAACAGGAAATGTGGGAAAATATCTCGATGAATCTCTAATTAAGTTTCATCGTGTTTAATAGTTTTTTTTATCAATGCCAGCCCAGGGTAAAGAACCAATATCACCAAGAAGCATCTTGGTTGGTGAATTAGAATACATAATCCAAGTTCAATACTGATAATGTTAACTCGTGGAAAAAAGTAGACCGGAGTTCTCATTTAAGTGATGATCCTTTTGGAAGCTCATCTGGTGTTTTTTTCTTGTCAATATATGTTCACTCGCGACCACTCACACATAGGCAATTCATATTTTGAAGATCGCTTGTCCGTTTTTTTTAATTGTGGTGGTTTGAAAGTTATGAGAGTATGGATGATTCAAGTTCATTACTGATAATAATATTATTATTATTATTATAACTCGTGGGAAAAAAGTTTCAAAATCAACCTATGACAACTCAGTGATAGCTTTCTTTTGATAAACTGTTGCACATTTTGAATCAATCTGAGCCCTGAAGGCTGAATTATGAGTGATTTGAAAAATAAGCTACGTAACTTGATGAACTTTATCTGCTCTCTGTCTGATTATCATGTGAGTTCAGTTTGTTCTCGATTACGGGATTAGTTTTCTTCATTTTGGCAATGCTTTGAACACAATTATCTGAGATTTTTATAGAAAGATCAACTTGTAGTAATCATGCCTGATATTCCATTATTCTTGAGGATAGCTTGAAAGATGAGTCATCAGTCTGATTCTGAAAACTTAACGATCCTCATCAGTTTATATTGATGTTAACATCTGGTAAAAATTTCACGCACATTCCATAGCTAGTTTTTGAAATATTAGAGAAAATTGTGGACATTCACCAGTCTCAAATTTTTTTCCTGTACTGTATTTGACAATTCCTACAATCTTTTGTAGGATTAAGTGTCGAAATTTTAATTTGTCAAAGTTATTGTTCACATTCTAAGTACGAAAAGATCGAGTCAAGTTACCAGGGGCAAATAGATGTCATCTCCAATCCTAAAAACTTCCATAGCCTACCAGAGATATGTTTTCTTACAATGTTTGGAATTCAAGAAATTCCTAGAAGTTTCTTATAATCATCATAGCATAAGCTCACGATTGCAGGATGGTGCAAACATCACGAACATGGCTGAAATTCACGTTGAAAATCAGCGATTTGAAAGGTTTCCCGTACTAATGAATTGTAGAGTTAATTTCATTCCCACCTGAGAATAGCGCTGGAATTCAAAAATTTTAAAAACTTGCTCGTATATCGTACATTTTTGCAGTTTATACAATTTCTATTATTTATTGAACTTTGAGACATTGTATCATTATGAAATAGTTAAGTTCATGTTCAGCAGACTTAATCCATGTCCTTATGTAATCAACTTCCTGGATTCTTCCAACAGGATTGTTGCGATCGTGAATGAAACTTGGAGAATTATTGCAATGATTGCCGTGGAAGTGTCTCAAGACTTTACACTAGTGCCTGGAGGTAACCTTGGTCATCAATCAAAATTGCCATAGGTATAATGAGAATGAATATGTCACATGAGAGTCATTGTATTACAGAACAGGAGTTGCAGTTTTCTCAAGAATCCGTTATAGATTCAATAAATTTACAGATCTGAACCATGCCAAGAATCATAGTTTTTGATGAACGATTAAGGGGCCCGAGTGAAGGAACAAATATTTGTCAACATCTTACACAATGCTAAAGAGAAATACCATCGTATCAATTCCGGATTATTGAGAAACAAGATTTGGAGACGAGAAAGACATGAGAGAGAATTTCTAGCTTTTCTCATGAAACGGTAATACAAACAAATACAGAGAAGGTTTCCATTTTCTTTGAACAGTTTCCATGATTTTGACGAGTCAACATGAGTGAATTCTAGTTTATAGAACTTCAATTTGAACAGAGAGAGTGTATAATTTCGAATTGATGATGAATTCGAAGTCCAACAAAAGGGTAACCTGGATTATTAGTTGAAATTGTGTACCATATACATTTCATCGAGATTATGTCCGATGATCATGAAAAATCCTGAAAAGCGGGAATATCTCTTGTACTGAAATCCTCATCTAAGTGATAATCCTCTTGGAGGCTCATCTGGTATTTTTTTTTTCTTGTCAATATATGCTCACTCATGCCCACTGACTCACAAGCAATTCATATCTTGAAGATTGCTTGTCCATTTTTTTGATTGTCCATTGGAATTACTGAAAGCTTTTAGGGTATGGATCATTAGTAAACTGATGTAGTAGAATCTCGAAGAACATTTTTGCTGTGTTTCATCGTGTTAAGTCAAATTGTCAGTGGAGGTCAGTAAAATTTCAAAAAAACTCTTTCGATTGAAATTGTTCACTAATTAATTAGTGACACACCCGATCAAAGATAGGGGTTGTCTCAAGTAGTAAGATGGACAGTTTGTTCCAGCCATCTCCCCCCCTAAAATGGGGGGTGGGAAAATCCCTTTTTCCCGACAAAGGGGGGAGGGAAGGGGGAGCGGGATTCTATAATCCTTTGATGTCCGCCGACAAGGGGGGTGAGAAAACTATGTGATCCTTTGATGTTCGCCGACAAGGGGGGTGAGGAAATACTATAATCCTTTGATGTTCGCCGACAAGGGGGTGGGTGAGAACAATGTGAACCTTTGATGTTCGTCGACAAGTAGGAGAGTGAAAACTATGTGAGCCTTTGATGTATGCCGACCCGGAAGCGAAAGAGGGATGGGTTGAGATACAAGTGTATACCTACAATCATAATCATTGCTTCCGTGCAATTGAAGACTTACCGCTTGTCAACTTCGGATACGGACAGTTGACTCTGAGAAATTCTAGATGTCTTTGATCTAAGCCGCTCATTCATTCTAACTTATTGAAAGATGAGCCTGTGACCTATCAATTTCTTTTTTGAAATGTTTAAGAGTTCCTAGCATCATGTTTCATAATTGAAATGAGGATGTTCAAGATATTGCGTGAGAAATTTTATTGTTCATAATTGTAAATTGATCGATCACCTTTGAAGCCATAGGGAAAAGTTATATTATTCTCAACTATTCGTTTCTTAGAAACTACTCTATAAGCCTTGGAAAAATATTTTGTGATCAGATTATGGTGACTATCTACAACAATGTTGAACTGAGGTACCTTTGCTGATCGTTCCTCACTATCTTTGTTGGCATATCTCTTAGCGACATCAATCATGAAGTCATAATTGATGAACTGCAGAGTTGCCTGATTCAAGGTTATGCCCTTGGTCTTTATTCTACTCTTCACTGTACCATCAGCTAGTTGAACATTGTAGGCATAGTTTTTGGGGCCGCAAGTAACAAACTCTTTGATGAATGCCCCTGGTCCATAATCAGCAAGTATCTCATCTTTCAATTGTCCAAGATGATCACCGCTCTCTATTTCTCTGTCACTGAATTTCCGAGAATAAACAAGGGAGTCAGTATCGAAATAAATGAGTGATCCAGGTCGTATATTCTCAATCTCCTCCATGTAGTTGAACAGCTCCAGGCGTGCATACGATGTCACGAAGGATGCTACAGCCAAAGATGTATTTGGACCATACTCCAGAAATTCGTCTCTGCTCTTGTATTGAAGGAGTAGAGTGTTATCATTTACCATTATCTCCGAGGTAATTCTTATTTGATTGTCATTCAGTCTCTTCATGTATGAGTCATAGTTATGGATGATTTCGACCTTTTTCTTGTCAGGGTTCTGAGCCAATTTACCCCATAGAGAATTCAGCAGGAGTTTTGCCAGGAATCTTAGAGCTGGATTTTTCTTAATATCAGATGCATTGAGTGCAATACGCTCTCGGTTCATCACATCTTGAATGAAACGCTCTTTTGAAGGTTCATCATTACACCATTGGGGCCAACCAGATGACTCATGCTTTATTTTGAGAAATTTATCGATGTAACCACTGAATATCGTTGATGAAGATTCTTCATAGTGGAGGACCTCGAGGATATCAAGAATTCTATAACCATGGGTTAATGCTGTCTTGAGCTCAGCAGTTGTCCAGGTACCAACAAGAGATCTCTCCTTCTCATTGTGTGTGCAGACATCTGTGAAGTTTTCAGCACAAGTTTTGCAGAGAGTGAAAACAAGTTTTTTGCTGATTCTTGCCGGTAAAATTGGTATATATAAGTCTGATGGTGGTAAAATTCTACACTTGACGAATCCAAAGTATGAGTCTAAGGAGAAGTCGAAGTCCTCATTTATAACAACAGGATGACCAACGGGATATTTTTTCGTTTTCAAGACAAAGGGATACAGTGAATTGACATCCATGTACTTGATTTCTTCATCAGCCTTGCACTTATGATAGAATCTTATATTATTTGTTCGCCCTCCAAAGAATGACTCCTTAACATCAGCATGTCCAAAATAATGAACTTGATACCAATACTTGAGTCGCTGTTTGATGTATTCTTTGAACTCTTGATCAACCGACATTTCAGTTTTAACATCACAGCCCCAAGCGCTGATAACATTGAAGCCTCTTGATTTATAGTAGGCAAGTTTGTCACCAACTTTCTGGTATCGAGAGCTGAGACTATCTTTATGTGTATCATTCATCACATCTCGATTCTCTATGAAACACTTTGGACATCCATGGAAATAACATCCAAAATACTCGAACACAGTATTGAGCTCTTTCGAGAATCCATCAGCGAAGAAACTTCCTAGTTTGAATTCACGATCAATTCTGATGTTGAGATTTTTCTGCTGGAAGTCCAACCATGCAAGGGACTCGCGAGAACATTTCCGCAAGTTAGTGTATCCATCTTTTGGGGTGACAGCAAGAGTCTCTTCCGGCAAATACAATGATCTGAGTAGCTCTAAGCCTACTTGTGCAATTGTGAAGCAACGAGTGAAAGGATCCAGACCGTTCAAAGAGAGGAATTTTTGCCGGAAGATCAAACAGCACGAGGCGAGTATTTCAACATCATTCTTACAATATTTTATGATGTCTCGTTTAAAATCAAAGACTTCATTATTACCAAATTTTTCTTGATACCAAGAGTTGAACTCATTGAAAACTTCAATTTTCATCATTTCAGGTTTGAAAAACTTTCGGTCTGGGTATGGTCCGATATAATCCCAGTTGGATGGCTGATTGAAGTCATGAGGGAAGAATCCTTTGATTACTTGGTCGGCAATACCGAAAGCTTTTGGAAGAGAAGCCAAACTCTGTCCAAAAAATAGGAGTGAATCCACGAATGCAACATTGCCTATCTGTATATGCATTATTTTGTTGCCCATCATCATGACTTGAGGAGACACGAATGATCTCTTGAACAGATTCCGCAAAATAAAATGAAAGTCAAAACCTCTCCCATTATGTGCGAAAACTGTTATGTAGCCTTTTTCTTTCTCAACTTTAGGAGCGAGAACTTTATAAAGATGATCGGTAAACTTTTCAATGCAATCTCGACCCCAAAAAACATCCATACCATAACCACAGAAGGGACAAGGATCATGCATCTTTCTACAAGATTCTTGTGAGATGCAGTAATTACAAAAAGTTTTTGAGATGAGTAACATGGGCAAGTGGATGAGATCTGAATCGTCCGATGAATGATCCTCACGCTGGAAACTCTCAACATCGAAAAAAATGAAAGCTCTAGGCGCTTCATCCTCTTGTATTAGTTTTTCCATCTCGAGGGGTTTGATGAAACATGCATGATTGGGGCTAACATTCAAATTGCACTTGACACATCTGTTAGCATTACATTCGTGACCGTGCCTAGCAATATACTCCGTGTCACAAAGGTTGCATCGCTTCATTCGACCGCAGATTTTCTCATCGTTGTGTCGAGCAAAGCAGGTAGTTGAGGGGAAGATTATCCCACAGCTCGGGCAATGCACTTTCATCACCTCATTTTCACATTTCTCAGGAGCCAAACAGTATTTACAGGATTCTTTACATCGATGTTTCGAGCGATTGTTGTCTCCGATATGACATTTTTCACAGAAATGTTTTCGTCCAATATAACCTTTCATGTTGATAATTGGATTGTAGTGTCCAACGTTGGAATTACAAGAATCGAACTCGATGTAGATGAAAGTACCAATACCATTCCCTTTGAAGATGATATTTCTCCAGTTGTAGCGGTCAACAACAGTTATGTTATAATCCTTAATCATACTCTGGATAACTTTCATATCATCAACATCAACAGTTTCTTTTTCCTGGATGCCATACCTTGCCACCAACTCTTTGACAAGTTCAAGTTGTCTGGCACCATCACTCTAAATGTTGAACCAAAGCTTCCTCTTATCGGATCTGTACCTTTCTTTATGATAAATACAGAGAGCAAGAGACCTCAAGAAGCAGAAACCAATGGTGGTTTCAATCATGATCAGGGATCGAGTCATTTTTTCTCTCAAATCATCCGTTGATTGTGGAGCTTTGTATGTTTTTCCAGCACCACGAACATTCTCCACGATATTCAGTTGGATGATGAGTTCACCATGTGTGAGAAAAGAAGAGTTTGATTGGCTGACTTCATACAAAGCATTGAGAAATGCTTCATCATCACGCTGATGAACATGGTTTGGATGGAGAAAAATCGGAGAGTCAAGAGTATCTGAGTTGATATAAATTGAGTAAATATCATTTGGGTTGGCATCGGCTAGAGTTTGATCGAGGAACCTGCGATAAAAACTATCAATCTCTGCTTCGACATCAAGTGGGCTTGTACAAGAAGAAAGGTTATGCTGGACACGAAACCTGTGCGTTGTTTCGATGCGATGCAAAGTTCGACTGCGTCTTGAGATGATGGGTAACGAGTCATCACGCACGAATTCTAGTGAAACACTACTAGATGATGATGATGATGAATTAGAGTCATTCTGCTGGTGATTGTTCAAAATTCTTCCTCTCCAATCTCTTGAAGAATTCATGTTAGAGAATATCACTTTTCAATCACGAAAAAGGTGTCAATAGGCATATGAATCAACAGAACACAGCACTTTTTGGGAAAAATTGATGAAAAAAACTTGAGGAAGAAAGATACACACTTCACTGGCAATGTGTTGAAAGAAAAAAATTAGGAAAACAGTGAAAAATAAACTACTCAGATCAAACGATGAACTTAATCTGACGCACAATTTATGGCCGAGACTTATTGCTCACTCACTTGGAGAGCGAGACAAGGAGCTGAACACAAAGGGAGACTGCCAACGGTTTTCTTGGAAAAACTGTTGAACTTTCTAGAAATATCCTCCTCCAAATCCAAACTGTCTGGAATGTAGACAGTGAGGAGGCATACATCAAAGAATCAGAAGACCGTTGACAATTGCTAACAAGAAGTCCTTGTTGAACTTTCTAGAAGCATCATTCTTATCCCCAAAACTTTCTGGGATGTAGACAGTGAGGCGGTATACAACAAAGGATCAAAAATCCGTTGACAGTTGTTAGCAAGAGGTTGTTGTTGAATTTTTTCGAAATATCATCCTTCAACCCTAAAACTGTCTAGACAGCAGACAGTGAGGCGGCATACATGGAAGGTTCGAGAAACCGTTGACCTTTATTATCAAGATTTTGTTGTTGAACTTTCTGGAAATATTATCCTCAACCTCCAAATTGTCTAGACAGCAGACAGTGAGGCGGTATACATCAAAGGAGAAAAAAACCGTTGACTCTTGTTGACAAAAATTGTCGTTGAACTTTCTAGAAATATTATTCTCAAACTGTCTAGATAACGAATGGTGAGGCGGCATACATAAAAGACTTGAGAAACTATCTCTCTCAGAGTTTAAGCCGATGAGTTGAACTCTCATGTTCTCAAAAATCATTTGATAGAATCTTTGAATTCTTTAGAACCGAATCAAAAAGAGAGAATGATTTGTGTGGTATATTTTTTATTTCATTGTTTGCTGAGTGTCAATCTCCTTAGAAGATAGCAAAATTTTATTTCTTTGAATTTAGTTTTTGAATACAGCTCCAGCAATAATATTTTCCATTTGATGTGAGCTTGACTCGGGTGGCTTGATTGAGCCTGGTACCACAGTTAGTGCAGACGCCTTCATCATCCTCTCGCAATTTTTGATAGTCTGATCCACTCTTATTTCCAGTGAAACACTTCTTCATTTTGCTCAGTTTGATTGTTCGGTTGATTTTCTTATGGAAAAAAGGAATGTTCTTGTGAATTGAAATCAGGGGATGCTTTTTTGTCTTTTCTTTGTACTTGATGCAACTCTTTTATAAGATTGAGCTATGAATTAGCTCCCCCTTGGTCATGGAGAACAAAGGAAAAGAATCTTCTGGAACATTTTGCTCCCTCCGAGGAGATAAAGCATCTGCGCATGCTCTTCATGAAGACTACTCACTGTTGCTCCCGCGGGAGCTCTTGGCTATAAAAGGAGAGACATCAGACCAGAGATCTCCAATCTTAGCTTGTGTGTTCTCTTGTGAAATTGTGATCTTTGAAAGTTTTTCAACAAGTTTGCTTTTGTGATGTCTTGTTCAAATGAAAGTCTCATCTCTCTTGCCTCATCAGGTATGGATGTTGTTGAAGAGAATGATTATGGATGTGATGTGCATCAAACTGACTTGGAGTCAGAATGCTCAGCAGTTCCAAATGAAGTGTTGCTACGCAGGGAGTTCCTGAATCCTTTACCGATGGACCCTACACCAAGAGGATGGACTCCACTTGTGGTAAATCCGATCAGTTGGCGAAATATTTGGTCTCTGAAGCTTGAAGGTAAGCGAAAGCTCACCATAAACTATGCCTACCATGCTGAGGAGCCTCAACTAGCAGTGAATCCTTCTCTACACCTGAGACTTTGGTATCCATCTCCTGAGGAGCCTGGAAAAGAGATTGCCTCTCATTGGGGAGTTGTGCTCTCTTGCGTTGATCTCCAAAATTTGTTAAGAGTACTCAATCATGCACAAAAAGATGGATTCCGTACGATGACCATGGAGAAACTTTCGGTTACAATAACCGCGAAGAGTGTTCGTCTCCAGAAGCCTGACTCAAAATCAGAGTCCAAGTCATGCTTCATCAATATCCCTCACGATGAGATGAAATTCTTGCTGAAAATCTTCTCATTCTTCATCAACTTATTCTTGGCTATTGAATCAAAAAATATCAACATCAAATTGGAAATGTTAGAAACTCTGATGCGGACTTTCGCAATAAGCAGAGTTTTTGGTGCTGATTTTGATCCTTCACTCCTATTTGACAATGATTCAGGGTCATCATTTGAGAAAATCTGCTCTTTACTCATCAAAAACCATCACTACACGGTGGATGAGCTGATAAAATACTCCAATCAGGCTCTCAAGTTTGCTGATATTCTCAACTTGCCTTCCCATGCCATGGACAAATACACTGGCTCTCAATATGTTCAAAAACTTTTCCGTCGCCAAGTTTATGACACCCTAAATGCCTATTTCCGAGCTGTTGAGTATCCAAAATCTCTTGTGTATGCTGCTCTGCTTTTCAATTACCATTTCAATTAATCAAAACAAATGTAATCACAATAAAACAACTTCTTTATTCTGAAATCATATTGATTCAATTATTTCTTGCAATTTATCGAGGAAAAAATTGAGCATCAAAGAATCCCTTACACCAGTTACAATAACTTTTCCATTCTTGGAAATTATCCCTCGGACTTCCACGTCTTTTCCAAATGTGTACTGTAGATTTGAAAATATTCCGGGCTCATAAGATGCACCATCCTCACTTTGAGCGAGTTTCAGGAGATCGACTTTCTTCCCAAGACTTCTACAGCCAGTAGCATTCACAACTCTAGGTAATTCGAGTTCAAAATCAATATCCTCTGGAAGATGTTTGGATAAATGTCCCATGAATTCATCATTTGCGATAACAATATCCGACCAGCTCTTGAGTCCATTGAATATCACTTTACCAGATTCAAAAACTGTCACAGTACAAGACTTGAGCTTTATGAAGTACCCAGAGAACTGATTCATCGAGCGCTTAGTTTTCAATCTCGGTAAGTAAGGTCTCTTTTCTCGTAGTCTATGTCCACTCAAACCCAAAAGCTTTGGTAGAGAGTCTCTCGTACTCATGAGCGTGACTCTTGAAATTGCTACAATATTAACAACATCAGACATGTTGCAGCTTCAGTGTCCAGTCATCAAATGAACACTGAAGTTTATCATCTACTATTGTTAAGGCTATTGATTACCCTCGCGCTCCCTTCCAATGAACCATATATTATACAGTGAGGTGTTGAATATTTTATTTCTAGAGTTTGATAGTTGAGTGATAATAGTTCAGAAGAAATTCGTTAATTGTGCTCTGATCAGTGAAGAAATCTTGAAAATCTCTCAGAGTCAAGTTATTCAACCTGAATGATAGATACAGATAGCAAAAATAGCCACAAGATATAGACAGGAAATTTTGCAGAGGATGAGTGTTGTATCGCCACTTCGAACTTGAGTGCAAATCCAGGAATGCTACCATCTCCTTATGGAGTGGAGGCAATCCAAATGAATCGAAATATTCTCCTCGATTTTGATCGTCAAAGAATAGAGCTATCCAATGTTCTCCTGGCTTGTGTGCTGGATGTGTATTAACCACATATGCACCGGGCTTATAAGCCAGTCCAGTTAGTTGATCACGAGCGAACACTCCATTGAACTTTTCATATTTGCAAAGAGCATTACTGAGCTGAAAGGTGTCCATGTCTGAAGTCCGTCGAGACCTGTCCTTCAGAGTTGATCTCGATGAGGTTGTCAAACTCGCAGTATAGGATGACTGTTACTGAGTTGGGTAATGGTTTCTTGAACTTCAACTCCACTCTCAAGGAACCACGTCTTATAGGATTGAGATGCCCTATTATACCACAACCATCAGACAAATCTGGTGCAAAGTTGAAGCCGAATAGAATGTTTCCTCTCTTATATTTTTCCAGAGTCAGAGCAAAAGTTGGATCAGGAGTGATTTGATTCAATGTCTGATATAGACCAAGATACTCTCTCAAGAATGAATCATTAGAAAAGTCTGGTGTGTATGGTCTAGATGGGAATTGTATGCCATCAAGATATACAGCGATATGATTGATATCAAAGTGCTCGAAGTTGAAGGGATCCTTGCTTGCCACTCCGATGAAAGCATCATTATCAACTAGAGCTAGGATAGCTCGTCTGGGTAGCTGACCAAGCACAAAATTGTCAATCAGAGCATCTCGTACACCATTAGCTAGTGTATGAGTCCTAACTTCACTCCTTGTTATGGGGTACTTAGCTGTAGCCGCTCGTAAGGCTAATGTGTGTGCCTCTAGTAGTGGTGGGGTCACACGAGCTCGATGTATGAAAACTGCAGCATCTAACAGCTCGATGCTTGGTTTGAGGTTGTCATCAGATATCTTGAGAAAGAACTCGGGTGAGTGTAGAGTTAGTTGCATCTTGTACTGGAGACTACCAATCAATGCTTTCGATTGTAGAGCCAAGTCAGTGTGTAGCATACCCATCAGCTCAACTACTCGACCTTCGTTCTTAACGCTTGAGTTCGTCTTCGGTGATATCTCCGTTTGAGGGTTACCCATTGCTTGTAGGAATGAGCTTTTTGCTCCATCACTGAATCCACATAGGGTATCAATGTACGCCCGATAGGCATAGTTTTGTGGTGTAGCAATCACATTAGTGGCATTGATCTCCAAATCTACTTGCTTGAACATGGTTTGGAGTAGATTGTTTATGGGCTTCACTTTAGTCCAGTCTTCATCAGTGATTTCTTTTGCATCAGTCTTGGCAAGTTTTATCCGAAACTTCAGAAAGATGAGAGATTCTCGTAGTTTTACATATTCGTTGTCGTTGGTCACAAAATGAAAATCAATACAGCTGTTCATAGACAGCTTTGTGAGTGAGCGGTGCTCGGTCACAACATCTCGCTCAATTGAGTATTGTGTACTTGGCACTGAGAAAAGATCAAACTCTGCGAGTGGTGCAATATGTGAAAGATCGTGTATCTTACTCATTTTCACGCAAGGAAATCAAACTTGTATCTACTGTTCAGAGTTTTTGTTCCAGTTCTTCTGGTACGCTTGTTGGTGGGCTTCTTAGTAGGTTTCTTTTTAGATTTACTCCTTGGAGTTGCCCTCTTGTCACCAACATTTGATCTTTTTATAGCTTTCTTCTTGCGTTTTAAGGGTGGAACGCTACTTAGTAGTGAGACTCTCTTTCTTTTCACACCACTACCTGTTTGTACGTATTGCTGTGCTCTGGTGAGTGCTCTTGATGCAATATCTCTCGCTGCTCTTTTAGAGTGGTTCTTCACTGAATCCTTGAAGTTAGAACCATCAAGTACATCCATACCAACATTAACACCAGTGCTGAGAGCTCTTCTCCCAAGAAAACGCAAGGCAGGTAAAATAGCTCCAGACAATAAGCGACCAAAGAAACCATTGCCTCTTTGATATCGTATACCTTCAAAAGCCGACAAGCCTGAACCAGCTTGGTTCAAATAATATTCAATGTACGCATTAGACATGATGTCCAACAGATCTGTTTATTGGCATATTGATCCTATTTATAGCTTTTCATCTCTCTTGAAGCTGAGAGTTACAATTGTTCTACCGAATTGAAATGGTATTGGTAAGCCCGAGTCATCTTTCAACTCAAGTGAAATGTTTTGAAAATTTTTTACATGTAACGGAAAATATATTGGGTTTGTGTAGCTGATGACACATTGGTCACCAAACTTTGCCTCATTGGGTACAGTTATCGTTCGTAGTAGTTGAGCATATTTGTTCCCCACAAGTGATGGTTTGACAATATCCGTATACAAAAAGAGAGTGTGATAGCCTCTTCTCATTTCTGCCGGATACTCAGCCGATTTTTTGAGATGAGCGTTATCTATTCCTTGACCCTTGGATATCTGCTCTCTGCAAATCTCTATGTATGCATTGAGCATGACTTCGTCAAAACCCAGCATAAGACTGAGATCTGGACTGAACTTAATGAAAATTGGATGGTCTTCGTCATCTCGTCCGAATACACATCTAAACCTGTGTGCATTTGAGTCAAAAATCAACTCGGGATTCGTTTTGATTTTTGGTAGAGGCACCACTTCAAGTGGCAGGTTTCCATCAGCCCTTCCATTTGGTAAAGTGGGACTATATCTGGTTGAATATGTTAGGAGCTCACTGCTGAGACTTTCCTGAATAGCTCTTTGAAGGCTCTCACCATCGGCAAAGAACCCCGGTTCCACCGATGCCCAGCCGATCCTCTGTCCTGTATGATGAAGTAGCTCGATCGATTCTTTTTTCGGTATGTTGTACCAACTTTTGCTGTATGATATTTCGTAAAGGCCAACCAACCAGTCACCTTCCAAATCAATTTTTTGAGCAAGCTCAGTGTGATAGCTAGATATCTTATTCTTTTTAGCACCATTATTTACCACATTACTTGGGAGTGTAATAGTAAATGAGTCCATAGTTGTGCTGAGTAGCTCTGCAAACAGTACCGAATCTCTTATACCTTTGGCGTGGAAATACCCTCTGAAGGTCCGTTACCACCAAGATCTCGACTGCTAGGCTTCAGTTTTGGATTTGGCATTATTATACCCAAGCAGCTTGTGAGAATCACAGTCCACAGATTTTGGTTACCAATCTCGAAGGTCAGATTGATCAAACTCGAGCACACAACAATGAAGATGAGAGCAACTTGCACGATGAACAGTATAGTGTGTGGCTGGGAAAGTGAGCTCAATGACTCTATAGATGTTGGAGATCTTTTGCTGGGATCCATTGATTATATGTTGACGGATAGCCAAGATACTTCACAAAATATTCTACACCAGCTCTTGTTCTCCTTTGTTTTATAACTTTCTCAATCCGATATAGACCATCAGGATCAATCTTCTGCACCTCTTTAGGGTAGAATAATCTTTGAAGTGAGGTACCAGATGCATCAGCTACTTTATATACTTTTCTTGGCATTTTGGCTATGATTTTCTCAACTTTGAAAGTCTCATCAGTCCAATTAGGGTAATATGCCTTGTCAAAGCCTGGTTTGAGTTCATATGTTTTGTGAACTGTATCACCAATGCTTATCTTGGATGATCTACTGTTTTTCACCATTTCATAGTGCTTCTTGAGTAGCTCTCTTCTTGTTAACACTCCATACATTTTGTGCATTATTTCTTTTTTGTGGCTATCTTTCACCCATGCAGGACGCTTTCCAGTACCTCTGTGAATACTATTGTTATAGGACTTTACCAGTGCTTGAAGCACATCAACATACTTGCGCGTACCCTTTGCAGTGAAAAACTTGAACATTTTAGACTTGAGTGTTCGATTGAACCGCTCGACAACACTACATTTTGTTCTTGGGTTTATAGCAGTGAAATGGTGTACACCAAAATCATTGAAAACTTTCTGCACCTCTCTGTTGAGGAACTCAGTTCCTTTGTCTGTCTGTAGTTTGGTAGGTATGCGCTTCTCAGTCTCGAAAAGGTTTTTGAAAGCTAATGATACAGTTCTCGAGTCTTTGTTTACGATCGGTATTGCCCATGCATATTTGGAGAAAACATCGACAATTGTGAGCATGTAACCATTGCCTTTATTTCTTGATTTGAATTCTTGTAAGTCTACTAAATCGGCTTGCCATTGTTCATCAATTTCACTGACAATGACTCTATTGCGTAAGAAGTTACGTCTTACATTTCTATGCAAAGTATAGGTAAGTTGGCTTCTGAGCCATTCTTGTACTTGTTTGAGTGTTATGCTTGGATCTATCAAGCTAGCTTCATGGAAGAGCTTGGCTTGACTTGCATATCCAGCAGAGTTACTAGCATCATAATATATTTTGGATAGAATATCAGAAGTTGCCTGAGAAATAGTCATTTTCTTGTGTTCTTCACTTCTCAATCCATTCTACACGATTTCCACTCCGTCCAGTTGCTCCATATATAATGAATCTTTCTTTTCTACTTCTTTTCGAGCGTCTTGGTGCATTTGTGAGTGGTGATCCATCATTGCTCCGGCTGCTACTCCCAGGAGTGATCCAAGGTTGATCCAATCTTCTTGGAGTTTCTGGCTCAGGCTCTTGGGTGATGGATGCATCCATCTCATCAGTTATCATCTGTTCATCATCATTATTCCTGATTTCCTCAATTAGTGTATTAGTGATGGCAGTTGGAGATTTGGAGATATCACCAGTATTTCTCTTATTAGTCCTCGATGTTATTGGATTTGAGTATAGCTTCATCAGCTCGGCTTCAATGTCTCTGTTGAGAACGAGCTCTGGTTCCACACCAGATCTATATAGAAGAAGGATGAAGTCATCCAAGCCTCTCAAAGTTCTTTTCGGTGAAGTTGTGTGATCGAGTAGATCCACAATATTAGTACCATCCAAGAGTTGACCAGTAGCAGAGCGTATGCGACCATCCACCTCATATCCATCAATTTTTGCTAACTTCAGGGCTATTCTTAGCAATTGTGGAAAGAAATTGTTTGATTTCACAGCTTTTTTCTTCTTGATGACAACCTGATCACTCAAAGTATTCACTATAGAGCCACCAGTTTGGTCAACCACCATATCGTTTTCGAGCTGTTCACTTGGAACAACAATGTACTTTTTGACACGAGACATGAGTATTCAGTTTTGAATTTTATTCGCAGCAATTGCAGAGAGTATATTCAGCAGTGCAGGTATTAGAATAGGTAGGAAACCACCCGTTTGTTTTATAAGTTTTTGCTTTCCTCGACGAGTTTTTGTGTTCATACTCGCCAATCGTTTTAAGGAATTTCCATGTTTCCTCAACTGTGATTTCTGGTTTTGGTTCAATGGCAAGTTGCAGTTTACCACATTAACACCAATTTCACTTAGAGCTCTCAATATCCGTTCATCAGTGCTTTTCTCGAATAGAAGTTCTCCTCTCAGTGTAGGACTCTTCACATCGGCAAGTATCTCAAAAAACTTCATACATTCACATAAGTTGGTAGACATTTTCAAAGCTGATAAATTGTCGGACTCAAGCCTTTCTTTCCAGGGATAATATTAGTTTGGATGCGAAATTTGTCCGGTGTCTGTGTGGTGAGGTCAACTCTTATATAGCCTTTCTCTCCTTGAGTTGCATCATTGAAGATATCGATGAAGTTTGAGACTTTACCCGGTGCAAATTGACGAGCCAAATGATTTACTTGATTTTTGTCTCTCACATTTTTCATCAATATAATATAATGTGCATTGAGTGAGATATTCCGACATTGTTTGCCTTGGAAAAATAAGTTTTGAACAATGAAAATTATGGATATATTCATGTGATGACTAATGCGTGTGAATAATGCAGCCATATGTGCATCATCTTTTACTTCGTTCATCATGTCATCACACACAATGATGTCTGGCTTATTATCCTTGAGTTCATCTTCCTTCGGTAGTGTATCAGTATATTGGATCTCTACTCCTGGAATTTTTTCCTTGTATGAGCTTTGCCAAATGCCATAACACCATAGAACCTTCAATGGTTTTGTAGACTCTCTTCTTATAGTGTCGGCATGATGTTTGAAAATTTCTCTCACGAGATATGTCTTGCCACTCGAAGCTGGACCAGCAATTATAGCAGTGAAAGGATGTCGAAACTGCAGATAACTCTTGGAAATCTCCATATTTTTGTCTCTGATGATATTCAATTTTAATAGGTTTCTGTTGCTATCCTCTAATTAGACACAACCGAAAACTGTCGGTATACATCAAAGGTTCATAGAAATTCCCATCCTACCTCTTTTCTGCTTCCGGGTCGGCATACATCAAAGGTTCACATTGTTCTCACCCTCCCCCTTGTTGGCGAACATCAAAGGATTACATAGTTCTCAGCCTCCCTCTTGTCGGTGAACATCAAAGGATCACATAGTTTTCTAACCCTCCCCCTTGTCGGCGAACATCAAAGGATCACATAGTTTTCTCACCCCCTTGTCGGCGAACATCAAAGGATTATAGAATCCCGCTCCCCCCTTCCCCCCTTGTCGGCGAAAAAGGATTTTCCCACCCCCCATTTTTGGGGGGAGATGGCTGGAACAAACTGTCATCCTTACTACTGTCTCATCTTGAATCGCTTTGTTTTATAATATTATAATAAGATTTTTTCGATAATCCCAGATCTCGAAGAAGAGTTTATCAAGTTTCTGATTTCTTATAACTTAGGAAAGAAGAGTCTGAGTGGATTGGTGAGATATGTTAAGAATGGCAAGAGCTATTCCATTTGATCTCCATTTTTCCAACTTTCAAAATTCGATAGGAACATGCTTTCTCATAACATCATAAAATCTGAAAAACTCTGATACAGTGACTAATCGAGCTGATAATTGCAAGATATTAGGAACCCTGATAGAATTCTACATGAAAATTGCTTGGAAAATTGACACAAACACTGACCTTTGTACATCTGAACTTTTGTTATTCTCGATGCTTCTTCCTTCCAAAAGACTTTGCGATGATCAATTTTACCACAAAGACAAACATAGATCAACAAGATATTGAGAAGAATCAGCTTTTGCACATAATGAGATAAGTTAATCAGTAAAATCGTTTGAATCGGAATCGGGAATAGTGTATCCCCATAAAAAAGTAAAGTGAGCTAAATCGATACAACTCTCTGATCAATCGTTCACATCATTGCCATTAAACACACCGTGTCAAATACATGTACAGGGTGGTCCGAAAGTTTCTTTACATGATAAAATTTATCTCTCTGATTAGATAAAACAATGGCTTGGGTCAAGCTATATTTTATCTGATCTATTTCCGTTGTCCCTTATCTTGTAAAGAAACTTTCGGACCACCCTGTATATGATACTGTTGCGATACATCAGAGTTTATTATCAAGAAAAATATTCCAAATATTGCAACAAATCTGGTGTCTCATAGTTCCGAATCAGAACCTTGAAGTCAGCTTGCATTTCAACAAGAATTTTGAGAGACCAAATTTAAATGAATATGTCATTGAAAAAAAAATAAAGGGGCTTACATTATCTTCGAAGACGAGTCACAATCAATTCAAGAGCTCGCAATAGATTCAAAGTGTAATAACGAAACTCAATCATGTCAATAATCATGCTTTACATGGATTGAAAAAAGTTTGAAGATCAGTTCGAGTACAGCAAGAAATGCTTCAATAAAGAAATTAATTTATGAATAAAATGCAAGAGAAAGAGTTTCTATTTCTCCTCTTGAAATCGAGATTTTCTAGAAAAGAGATGGGGAGGATAATTTTTTGATTACCATTTTACCAGATAGTTTTTTTTCGGACAATTTTGACCATTCTTGAAGTGTGAATTCGAGTTGGAGGAAGAATCACCTATCAAATATTGATCCGGATAACAAATGACTGAACCAGTTGCATTTCGATTGAACTTGGAAAGAGACTATCTTCAGGAAATAGTTTAGCTTTTACAGCTGTATGAAGGGAGCTCAATCCAAGCCGCTCGCTAACAAATCACTCAAATATCTTTTACCAGATTATCATTAAACACAGCAACTGTGGCTAATACATGATCCTGTCATGATACATTAGATACTGACACGAAGAAAAATATTTCAACGATTTCAACAATTATACAGGGGTGCTTCATGGTCCAAGATAAGAACCTTAGAGTCATCCCACATGCTGATTAAAATTTTGAGAGACACAATTGGAAAGGATGTGTCACAAATGATCCAGTTTCATGTGATGAGTCATAATCGACTCACGATAAACTTCAGAAAATCTTAACCAAATCGTGAATCATATTTTTTGCTGAACGGTTGATCAATTTTTGATGCTGTAAGAGCGTTTGAATAATGATCCTACGAAATATCAGGGTGAAATACCATAACATGAATTGCAAAATATTCGAAGATCCGTCGAAAAACATCATACACGGGTTTCCCACAAGGAATGGGAAAGAGTTTCGACCTATTCTCATGGTGAATCAGGTTACAAACAATAGAAGAGAAAAGTTTTTTGAACAATTTTCTGAATAATTCCAACAATTTTGACGATTCGAAAAACTGACGAATTCGAGTTGAAATGCTAAGATTCCGGGATCCAGGAATGTATAAACACGTTATTTCTAACAACAGATGGCCCATGTGTGGTGAGAGGAATGGTTAACTGTAAAAATTTTCACCAGAAGAACCGGAATTCCTTTTGGTTGCAAAAGTTGGAAAAACGGTTTTTTTGGAATTAAATTAGAAAAAAAGAAAGAGTTAGTCTGAAATATTTTTTGCAACGTTATTTGGGGAGGAATTTTCGTTTGTCGAAAAATTCTGAGAATCGAAATTGATTTTTTTCCACCAAAATTCTTCAAAACAAAAAGGATGCAATTCAATAATCAATTATTGAAAGGAGACAATGAATTTTATTCTTTTTGATAAATAAAAATCGTTCTGTTTGTCTGCAAATGTGTGTGAATGTGTGATATCACACATACCCTACAATGTTAGACAACGGATATCATTCATCCTGATGAGGTGAATTTTTATTCGACTTTTGAGAGGGGTGAAAAAAAGTAAATGAGATTAAATCTTTTTCTCTCAGATCAATCACTTGAATGATCAGTCATTTTCCTCTCCATTTTTCCCTATTTTATTTATAATGCTTTTTCTTCATATTATATTATGCAGTCATATACACATACACACATCTACATGGAGATCAACGGGTGGAGAGATCATTTTGGAATACGATGATAATTCGTGTGTGTCCCAAAATCAGATACTTTCACTTCCTGAATAGAATTCAGCTATTCATGAGTTGAGCGTAAAGGTGATGAAAAATAAATGGATTTTATGTGAGGGAGGATGACTTTGGGATGCTCCGAAGAAGAAGAAAAAGAAGAAAGAAAGAAAGAATGAATGAATGAGAGAGAGAGAGAGAGAGAGAGAGAGAGAGAGAGAGAGAGAGAGAGAGAGAGAGAGAGAGAGAGAGAGAGAGAGA
>QZCP01000838.1:153729-181929 GCA_003956705.1 Brevipalpus yothersi
GAGAGAGAGAGAGAGAGAGAGAGAGAGAGAGAGAGAGAGAGAGAGAGAGAGATAAAGGTGAAATGTTCTGACTTAGGTGGAGCTTGAAACTCTGTCGATACTTTATCTGGGGCTGCTTGAATAATTAATCGATAATTATAGTGGTGGTGAATGAGTGAGATGAGGACAGAAAGAAAGAAAGAAAGAAAGTGAGGGAGAAAGAGCTTGAATCGAGCCTTGGTTACTTGATTTCAGCAGAGAATGTTCTCAAAAATATTCGAAAAAATTGAAAAAATTCATAAGCTCTATGCAGAATGAGAGAGATTCCTATGTAGCAAAATTTGAGCTTATGTTCAACTATTTTTATTGAATTTTCTCTAGAATCTGATCAAGTAAAATATGATCCTAATCTACAAGTTGGAGAGCGTTCCTAATGATCACGAGTAGTATCGAGGTACAGAGAGTTCAACAAGACGTCTGAGATTGATTTCAGCGGGACGAGGGCCGATAACTGTTTCTTCGCCCTGTCTCCTATTGGATCTTGCAACAGGATGAAGACTGAAAACGATGGGATAAGTTTCAACAAAGATTGGGTAGTAAGAATTGCCTCCATATTCAAAATTGCCTAGATTACGCATGATATGAGCAATAGGAATGAAACATTTTCCAAATGCTTTGACTGTATTGATCAATCCGGCGTTTGGCGAATAAATCTTTTGAGCTGTATTTGGGTTGATTGGTGAATTAGCGTTTGCTAGATATAAAAATATTTGGACACGATAGAGAACGTTTTCAGGGCAGATTTGGGTAATGTCTTGTCCTCCAAGATGGTTGGTTGGTTAATTGTCTATAAAAGTAGGAGTTTATCGATCTAAATGATTGATGATTGATGACTGGTGGTTAAATGCCGGTTCGATCTTTGTCCAGTGATAGATATTTATTGAAGAGAATTGGAGAAGGTTTGCTCCAACATAGTACCTTGATTACTGTGTCCATAATTATAGTTGCGTCGATTACGGGGTCCTTGAGTATTTACAGAATTTGGTTTCGACACATTATTCAGTGTTGGTGAGTTCAATGAGTTGTTGAATATGAGAAAATTTCATTGCTCAGATAATTAGCAATAAAAAATAACATGGTCATTTATGAACTGGATTGGCCAGACTCATCTGCCGGTTGTTCGTTGAGGCATTGGATTTGATGGTGTTCGTATTGCAGTGGCAAGCCATTGGGCCATCGGTACATCATTTGATTGACTATTTTCGTTCTTGGTTGAAACAACTCCACGAAAGTTATCCCAGATTCAGCTTTCACTTTTCCGGTAGAAACTTGTGATGATATGTTTTTCGCCGATTTCACCATCACAATTTCACAGAAATCATCCGAAGATTCAGGTTTAACTCTAATTCATGAAATTTGATTGCAACGAGAATAAAGGACACTCATGATGAGGTAAATGAGGTATGATATTCCGATACAATAGAAGTAAACGCTTAAATCCAATTGATATGGAAACTTCATCATGAACGTCATTAATCGATTGCATGCTGTTGAAAGTTGTCATGTTCCCAACCAACGTTTTAAACTTTTTCCCTCTCTTTTTATCTCCTCAACTTTTTTGGCGGCAATTCAGAGATCAATTCATTGACTATGTTTTTGGGAAAATTTTGGGTCGAAGATTAAGAGAGAAAGAAAATCTTTGTCCAATATTTCTTTGACTGTCCTCGTTTGATAGGTATTAATGGGAAAATAATCATTAAATGAATCTTTGTCTCATCATTTGATTTCACGCCAATTGGTTGAAGCGATAGAGAAAAATATTCCAATCTAACGCTTCCAATTTCAATTCTTTTTCGATCTAATTTTGGAAGCTTCAGATTTAGGCTATTCGAAGATTGAATAGTCATTTCAGAGAGATACTTGATTTATCTGCTTTCGACAAGTTAAATGTTTCCATCTGAGCCTTGAAAGACTGTGATGGTAGATTTTTTCCACTTGAGATTTGTTCAAAAGTTTTAGACTTTGGCGAAAGATTTAGAAATACCTGTGGTAGAATCGTCATGATTGACGTATTCCAAGCAACAGGGTGAGAATGCCTCTACCTGAATGCAAATGGAGCTATAGATGGAAGTTGGTTCAAATTTTTATACAGGTAAGATGAAAATATAAAGGCACTATACAGAAAAAGTCGAGAATGAGAATGAAAAGATAAAAATGATATTGAGACTATTCAAAACGGATTCCTCGGTTCGTTTTTAAATTGCAATATTTTCATAAGCTCTTTGGACATGTAGTAAGGTCTGGATGCAGAGCCATCGTTTCTCTCACAATCCTCCACTGAAAAGAACGAAAAATAATTCATTAGTACAAATATTGTAATCAAAAAAAGAAGTTGTGGTAGAAGAACTCACAGAAACAGAGGAATATGGTATCGACAGCCATGTCATAGACCGTGAAAAAGCTACTTGCAATGAAATAGGTGCCCAAGCAAATCGCCTAGAAGATAATCTATAATTAAAATCTGTTCAAATACTTCTCTAATATCAAATCTCACCACAACAGGAACCCATGAATAGTTGAGATCAGGAGATTCAATAATTTCCCAGTGGGGAGGGAACGCTTTGCTGAAATAATAGAATGAGACTATTCCCATGATGGCAGTGATCACCAACTTGCCCATAAAGAGCAAATAGTCTGCAACTTTATCGAGAACAGCAACTCTGAGAAGAGATGAATAGAATATAAATATCATTATATTGTGTTATATTATAGATATTCATCATGTCAAACATGATAATGAGAAACTAGGGTGAGACGTACCTTAATACATTTCTGAGCAAAAGGAAAAATGAATCTCTTGCAGATGCCAGGAAACTTTTACCGTGAATTGCAATCATAATATAGGCATTTGTGCTGAGAAATTTCATGAATCTTTCTAGACACCAAAAGCAGCAGCGACATAACCTATGGAATAGAAAAGACAGGATCGAACTTTATTAGTGGACTATTTTTCTCAATCAAAAAAATTTCCAAAGAATTACCATGTTACTGCTTTGAAAAAAGCATTATCAGCGTATTTCTTGCATTTATGATCAACGTATTCGATGATAATTCTGATCAGTTTGATGAGAGACAAGACCAACGAGCCGAAAGCTACCGATCCAGTATGGAATCTGAAGGCTCGATAGGTGCTTGTGAGAAGGGGCCAACCAGGTATGTCTCGAGGCTTATCGAATGCCCAGTAGTAAGAAGCAAAAGCTCCGGCAAGTATCATCTGGCCTATATGAAAGAAAAATAGAATTAATAATCTTCGATCAAAATTCGAGAAAGTTTCACTTACACATTCCTTTGATGAAGAACAAAATCCACAGGGTGAGGAATATATTGTAAAAGTGAGCATAGTCGAGAATATCATCACGAAAATACCGATATTCAATACATTTGGAGCCATCTATACTGCCATCGTAGGTCTATTGAAATAAGTTTAGTCTCTAAATTAGATCGATGAACTGAATGATACAGAATACGACTCACGAATGGATTACATGGCAAACCAATCTTTTTGAAATCGTTCCCTCCCTGAATTCGGTATGCTTTCTTTTTAGAAGCTGTTATCATGATGGCAATGAAACCACCGAATACGATGGATATAATTTGAAAAATGTATGGCACCAATGGAAATAGCAGCGTCAATTTGGCATGACTGAGAGCTCTGGAAAAAATTCAAACGATCAATACAAGTATTGTGAAGCAATTTTTTAAATGATAGAACATACTTGCTGGCTTCTTTTATGAGTGAAATGGCGATCGATACTCTTTGTCGAAGGAATATGAATGTGAGGGTCAAGAGTATGTTGAGTCCAGCACAAATGATGCTGAGAATGAGCCATGTTTTCTTATTCGTTAAATAAGAGTTGAGATTTGATCGGAATATAGTGGTGAGATCAATGTCTAGATCATAATCTTGGAAGTCTTCGTCGGCCTCTTCGACAGTCAAATGAGTCAGATAGAGGTACTGATTTACACAGCCATAAACTCCAACGAGAGATAAAACTAAAATGGCAAGGATAGAGAACCATACCATGAAGCCCGCGATGATTTGAAGGAGAATTATCCATGTGAAGGAAATTATCATCGCAAGGACGAGGCCGCTAAGAGAGTGAGAGAGAGAGAAGATGACATCATTAGCTATTTGAAGTCATATGCTATGACAGATGAGACCCACATAACAATTATTTCCCAGCTTTTACATAGATCTTGAATGATTTCCTCAATGAAGCTCCGGAAATTCAACAGTTTGGAAAGTCCTCTGTTTGGAAAAACAAGAGTAAAAATGAGGGATCAACGAATGAATAACAAATAATTGACACTATGTTGGAAACAATCAATTTATGATGACTTCAACTGACTTGCTGGCTCTTCTAACCATCGATGCATTAATAGGCCGGCCATCTTCATCTTGAAGCGAAGTTCCGAAAACTTCATCAAGTATCTCGATGCGACGAATTCTTCTTAACGCTCTAGGAACACAGCGACCAGCCACTGAAACGGATTTGTTAATGGATGATAAATGAAATCAAGAAAGAGAGAAAAAGAGAGAGAAAAAAGTTTCAGAAGGTTGTTCAAGAAAAAGAAAACAAAGGGTGTAATAGGATTGAAATTTGAATACCTTTGCCACCTTTCCTTGAAGGTAGATTCAGGACTTTTGGAAAGCATTAAGACAAGGGAAAAGAATGAGTAAGATTTTTTTGAAGGAGAATTAGAGTAAACATTCAAAATCACGAATAGATTATGAATGAGTAGACTTTTTCGCCCTCATAAATTTTGTGTGTGTGTGTGATGTTTTATAGAGAAAAAAGAACAAAATCTCTTCTCATCTATTGATTGCATTCAGACTGCCATATAAAGATTGGCGAGCTGTTAGCTTCGATCGACGATCATCAATCATTTTTCAAAGTCAAAGCTTTGTCAATAATAATCATTTCAAACAGTGTAGCCAACTCTACTATGCGCTGTGTTTCACTGTGAGTGCTTGATGAAAGAAACATAGTATACATGCTAACATTTCATCGAGATAGTTGCTATGTTTTACTTTCCTATTACAAGACTGATCCGTTCTGATGGTGATGAAAAGTCATGAGTATGCAGTCTAGTGTATACAGTCCTCAAATGTTCTGTCATTATTGTTATTATTATTAGAGAACTTTGCTCCTAGTACCACAGTTGCTAAACAATTGGCTAATGATAAACCTAACTAAGGTCATCATCTATGCGACAGTCTGTGAGCTCACTGATGCTATTCAGGATTACAATATTGACAAGAAATTCGATAATAAATGACACAACATATATGTGTAGCACATATGTACACCTAAACACACAGTAAAACTTACAGTCATTTTCGTCAGTAAATCGATGAAAAAATGGAGGTAATAATAAGAGAGGCAATAGATGGTAAGTGACTTACATGGCTCACTGGCAAAATATACGAGGCCACATTTTTTGGTATTCAAAAATTCGAAAACTTGATCATCGGAGGCCGTTTTCAGCTTAACGAATCAATTATCGAAACAGAGAGAAAATGATAGAGAGGGGAAGAGAGAGGAAATGAGATAGTTATAATTAAACTGAAATATGATTCACTTTATCAGTATTGCTTACCTGAGCCGATTCATCATAATTACAGACAAGCTTTTGTCGTATTTCTAATTTTGTTGTCGCGTTAAGGGATAGGAATGCATTCTTATCGGTTGCATAACGAACAAACGAAGCAGTATAATTTGGACAGCTCTCAACACAAACCTATCAAAGAGAATATCGGTTAGAGAGGGAGAGAAAAGGAAGGAAATAGATTTTCAACATGATGAAACAATGGAAAAGAATTCAAAGTGATGTAATTTTTATAATCATAACTATCGAGAAAGTAAGTACTTGAGAAAAATAAAAGAAAAACTTGTTCAATATCTCAACTTACTTGAGTAGTTTTGCATCCTTCATTAAGTGATTCCCATTTAGCACACTTGAGAATGTTAAAAAAGTAGAGATACGGCTTGTCTCTGATGGTGAAAAGAGAGAGATCACAAGTTACACTTTGTGGATGACATCTCAAAAAAACCAAAATTGATGTGAATATAATCAAATTAATTATACGGTATTGCAACCAACCTCAACTCATTGCGGCCACATATCCTGCCGAAACTATCACTTGGATAGATCACTTGCTCAGGGTCACCATATCGTATGGCTAGCAGAAACGAAAAAAAAAGAAACAACCAACACAGTGAAAGTCAATACACATAGAAATGTCATCAATCAATATTATCATCTTTTCTTCTACAGTAACAACACTTACCAAAAAAAGATAAAACAGCCCAGCCGGAAATGAAAAAAACAAAAATCAAAAGACAAAAACAATCTGTACACTTTCGATCACGTATTGGACCCCGAAATTCTGGTTCATGTGTGAGCATCTTTATCACCACCACAACCACCTTCAAATCTCACTACCAGAATTGACCACTGCCACAATCTCACATTTACTATCAAGATTTACAACCACAACCTCACATTCAAATGATACACACTATGCACACTGATCCATTCAATGTGATTAAAACATTTTATCACAAACAAAATCACGCTCAAGTTCAATAATCTTGAAGTCAATTTAACTTTGCAGCAACAGATGAGCAAAGTGAAAACTTTGCCCAAAACAAGCACAAATGTGCTGCCACCAGCTTTTGACATGTTCAGAAATATAAATGATGCAATTAAATGCCTTTTGTGTGATCATTTTTATATTCTGATTCTTTCTTTTTCGAGGTTTTTTTTAATCATGTTTCACGTGATTTTATTGATAATTTTTGTTGACAAAATTTTTTATCGATAACAAGCAGTGTGATTAAATTTTTTGCCATTTTTTTGACATGTTCTATGTATATCATCTTTGGTAATTAATTGATCTTTGAAGAGGAGAGTGAGACAGAGAGAAATGAAAATTGGATTAGGTTTTGAGAATCAATAAAATGATCATTATTGTTTCGGATGAAGGAAATGCTTTTATTACAGTTCTATTGTTCAAGTTTATTGTACCACCGTTCAATGATCTTTCATGGAGAAGGTAATCTTTTCCACAAATAAATATGGAAATATTCAGCTAAAAAGCTTTCTCAATGCTCCCTCATAATCGATTTAATCATCACATTTCCGTTAGATCTGACTCATCTGGTTTGGCGCCAATTTTTGTTCACTTACATGGAGAGCCATTTTATTTCGTCGAGATTGTGGGAGATGTAAATGTGTATCCTTAGGATTTCCTCAATAATTTTACCTAATCATTATTCTATCATTTGTTTGCCTATGCAATCATATACACATGTTTTACTCTGATTGGAATGATCTGAGTTATAAATTGTTGGAGGAATGTTTATGTTTATGCTTTTCCTGGGAAGGAGCAACCAGATATTAATATTTTTCAATCCACTAGCCCAATCATTTACCTAGATAGCGAGATACTTCCGAAAATAACAGAAAATGGTATTTAGCTTAGCTTGTGAGCTTGTTAGCTTGCAGTGAAACTTTTTTTCATAACATTGAGATTATTTCATCAAGGCTATGTGATGCTGCTTGAAACTATATTATGATATACACTAGACTTTTTCTTCTTCTTCATTCTTTTGGGTGTTGAAGTTTGCGTTGAAAGTCCCATTTACGATTGCCTTCAAGCGAACATAATGTATAATTCGAGGTCAATAGAGTAGAAAAACTGGAAAAATTAACAGCAAAACTTGCTCTCTTAGATGAGCGGTAAAATGCTTGATTATTCGATCAATTGTGCAAAGTTTCTTCCAGAGACGTTGATTCAATGTTGTGTAAACATTTTTTCTCACAGCAATCGATCATATTTTAGAAGGAAGACATCTCTGACTTATCTCTCCTGAATTTGGTAACTCGCTTTGATGTAACCAAGAATTGCTCCATCTGAAAGAGAAGATGATTTGATATAGACTGTTTATTCTAGGTTAACATTTGACCATATTCAGAAAATGGAATATTTTTTGCTCTTGAAAAATGCTCTGCCAATTGTATTGAGAGGAATTCATATTCACATTAGTTCTTGTAGATTTTATAAGCTTTTCTTGACCATGAAATTTTTTTATGGGCCTTAATTTCAAGTTTAAAAAATCAATTGAATTTGATATATGTGTGGAGCTCCAGAATGGGTGCAATTTCGAAGCATTTCAAAAATCTCAAAAGGAGGCCAGAGCTAATGGCACCAATTCTATTCTGTACATTTGGATGCTTGGTTCAATTCATGATGCTCACAAAGGAATTTATCGAAATGGAAGTTATTTATGATTCAAAATTTGCATTCTCCGAAGACATTGATCTACCATATGTGACTATCTGTTCCAAAGTTGCATTCGTTGGCAATGTTGAGCAACTTTTCCAAAAGAGAAGAGAACTGTTCGGCTCTCTGTGTCAAGGCACTAATGTTCGAAAGTGCTTAGAAGACAAAACTATACAAGATAAGTTCGAAAAAATTTTGATGAAGAATTTTGACATGGATCAACTTACTGAATTCCTTCCAAGTGGAACTCAATTCATCAAAAAAATTTCATTCGAAGGATCATCCGCTGAAGATCATCTTCGAAATGGTAACTGTTCAATCATTGATCATCTGTTATTTCCAGAATTGTGTCACACTATTGTGTGTCAAAAAGAAAACAAATCAATGAAATTTTGGCGAGGAAGTTTTGGACTTGGTATAGTAAACGATATGATGTTCATACGATTGGCGACATTAAATTTAAGTGATTGCCACGTCAGGGTGATGGTTCATCCGGCTGAGGAGGAACCTCTAGTCACCCCAAAATCATCGGGAATTGTTGTGCCCAGCTTCAGTACTGGCATATCGTATCATAAAATAAGTTACAAGAGACAATATCTTCATTTATTACCTCATCCATACGAAACAAATTGTCAGCATGTTTCATTATCTAAGAAGCTTGATGATTGTCTTAATGATGAGTTCATACGTTCTCTAAATACTCCATGTCCAATTCGATTTATTGCCCCTGAAAAGTATATTGGCAAAAATCTCAACTTATCCAATGTTAAAAGTGTTCGAGAGGGTCGTTATGATCGATTGTTCGATAAGTGTATGGAAAATTTGCCAGCAGAATGTAAAACAGTCACATATGATGTTCAACTATACAATTCGGAAATGGCTGATGATAAAAAGAAACGAGAACTGAATCTTGTAATTATGACTCCATTGGTACAAGACACCATTATGTTCGCTAGTCCAAAGCTACCTATTTCAAGATACCTGATTTGCTGTGGCAGTATATTTGGATCATGGTTCGGATTCAGTATATACCATATAGCATCACAACTTTTGAACACAACCACAAGTGTGATGAGAAAACAAAAAACGGAAGCGATTAATGAGCCTAACAAGTCTGGAAAGTATGGAAAGAAAACGTTATACAAAAAAACTAATGTTGATAATTACAGTAAACGACCAACATTATTTTTAACTAATCGGGAGATTATTTACTGGTGATTGTCTTCACTTGAATAAATTGATTTTCTTTCTGGACCTCAACTTTACGATTTCTTTAGTCTCTGCTTTTGGAGCCATTTTTTGACGGGCTCTTCAATAATTTTAATATAATATAATTTTTTCTCAGTACAGTTGATTTGTTGAGTTAATGATATAGTATGATATCCTTAGAACGTTTTGGTGACGATGAGAAGAGAATTTTGAAGTAAAAAATCTAGAGGTCTAAGAATTATAGATTCAAGCTCAGATAAACATAATTTCAGACCAAAATTAGAATATGGATCGATTGTAACCTTTAGGTACATTTTCATCATTCAATTTATCCTTTTGATCCATTTTCTCGGAGAAGTTATATTTGCTAAACATGCCATTCAATCATTCTTGACATCTATCTCACTCTCTTGAGAAAGTTGTATTCTATTAGGAAGTTAACCACCGAATTTGAGTGATCTTTTCAAGATCAAATTTGATTGTTGTACATATATGAGTGATGTATGTGTGAGTTTTAATAAATTACAAAGATGAACATATTTTTCAAATGTTTCAAGTGGCTACTAAAAAGACCGGAGTTAGTATTTCCAATTATTTTGTGTACTTTTGGGTTTTTCATCCAGTCGTTGATGCTTATCAAAGAGTTCGTCCAAAGAGAAATAACATATGATTATAAGCTTGAGTTTGAGGAAAGAATAACTATTCCTCACGTCACTATATGCTCAAGAATGTCATTTATTGCTAAATTTGGTAAACTACAGAGAGAAAAACCTCATCTATTCCACAAAATTTGTCCACAGGGTCTGAATCAAGAATGCTTAAGCCATAGAGATGTGCAAGACGAGTTTGAGGACATTGTAATGAAGAATCTTGATATGGATGGAATAGTTCAATATCTTCCAAGAGGTATCCAATTGATAAAAAGAATAGAAATTGGAGAGTATACTGAAAATCGAATTGGTAAAAATTGTACCATCATCGATCATCTCATGTATCCTGAAAATTGTTACACCATAATATGTCGAAATGGTACTCGACCTATCATTTCATGGCGAGGTAATTTTGGACTTCACCTTGGCCAAACCCTGTTCAAAATACGTGTGAATACAAGTAATCTGAATAAATGCTATTTCAGAATCATGATACACCCCTCGGAAGAAGATCCATTAGTAACTCCTAGTACAACTGGTGTCAGAGTAACTAGTCGAAAAGATAGTCTTTCAATTCATGAGATAAATTATCGGAGAACATTTCTGGAACGCTTACCTCATCCATATGAAACCGATTGTAAGCCTGTTTTGGTATCGAAAATTTTGGATGATTGTCTCCATGAACAATTTATCAGTAATTACAATTTTCCATCACCAATTCGCTTTATTGCTCCCCAAAAATATCTTGGTAAACACTTGAATGTGTCCGTGAAGAAGGGTTTCAGCCAGGAGACTGAAAAATATGAGAACATATTCACCAAATGTGTGGAAAACTTACCAACTGAATGTAAATCGATCAATTACGATTTACAACTCTACAACTCGGTGTTTTCTGATGAAAAGATAGATCAAGAAATGCGATTATTCATTTTAACTCCATCGAGTCAAGATGTAACCATGTATGCAGTCCCTAAAATGTCCTGTTCTCGTTTCATGATAAGTTTTGGTAGTATTTTCGGTTCCTGGTTTGGTTTCAGCCTTTTTGGTATCACTTCGAATCTTATTAGCACAGCAAAAGTTTTTGCTAAACGTCATCGACAGATAAAGGTTCAAAATTTCTCAAAGTCAACCAGACGAGTAGGTCAATCAGTATTTGCAAAGAATCGTAAAGGACCTGGACCATTCATGGTAACAGATGATGAAATTTCTAGATACATCAACTCATGAGACGACGAAGATAATTTTTATTCCGATTACTAGCCTACATTTCAATACTCAAAACGATGAAATTGCTCCACAGAAACTCCTTATGATGTTCGAGCAAGATGGTTGAATACTTCTGTTTCATATGATACAGCAAAGGAATAAACGCTTCAAGATTAAGTATTTTCCGAGTCAGTTCAAAAAAGAATTTAGAAGAATTCCTAAGACTGAATATTAGATCTGACATTTGATGATTGTATCAAAACCTTCATTTTGCCGTTAATACTTTTTCTTGGATATTAAAACGCAATTGAAACAGCAAGAGCTCTCAGATGAGCTGATACCTTCCAAAGAGCCTTGTCAAAATCATTTTTTGCTTTATTTTTTGCCTCTTTTGGTGCATTGTTTTGAATATATTCAGCAATAGAAATTCATCACACAACTTTCGTCTAGAGTTCGCTACTACTATAGAACTTTCTCATGATCGAAGAAAAATCAGGAAGTTTCAGATTAATCGTCTCTGATGGCACACAATTGGTCCATAGTGACCTTTGATATTTGAATATTGAAATATGACTCTTTCATCCAGTGTTTATGTCCACTGTCTCTAGAGAACAGTGTTTGCTCAAGCAACAGTTCAATCATTTTAGACAATTTAGAACAGCTCCTTAGGAAAACACTTCAACAGAAGGGGAACGAATTGCATCTTCTAACACTAAATGAACAGTGTTCTCAAAACTGGCATAGATTATAAGATGAATAGATTTTCGAGTTCTTGTTGAAAAAATGGAAGGATGAATGTATTTTTCAAATGTTTCAAGTGGCTGCTGAAAAGACCAGAATTAGTATTTCCAATTATTCTGTGCACAATCGGATTCTTGATTCAGTCCTTGATGCTGATCAACGAATTTGCTCGAAGAGAAATTATCTATGATTATAAACTTGAGTTTCTCGATATGATAACCATTCCATTTGTGACAATATGCTCAAAAATTTCGTTCATTGCTGATCTCGGTAAACTTCGTAAAAACAAATCTCGATTGTTCACCAAACTTTGTCCTCAAGGTTTGAGTCATGAATGTTTGGCTGAAAGTAGTGCAAAAAAAGAGTTCGAAGGAATCGTTCGAGCAAATTTTGATATGGATGAAATTATTAAATATCTACCGAAAGGTGATCAATTGATCAAAAGTTTGCAGCTTGGTATCGCACCTGAAAATCTGTTGGGAAAAAACTGTAACATAATTGATCATCTCGTTTATCCTGAATTTTGTTACACCATTGTTTGCCGAAATGGCAATAGATCCATTATTACATGGCGAGGTAGTTTCGGCCTTCATATGAATTTAAAGATGATCGAAATACATATAAATACAAGAAATCTCAAGAGAAGCTATTTCAGAGTTATGGTTCATCCTTCAGAAGAGGATCCCATGGTCACTCCAGCTTCAGTTGGAATCAAAATTCCTAGTACTGAAAAAGGCATCTCAGTTCATGAGATAAGCTACAAGAGAACATTCATTGAGCGTCTACCTCATCCATATGAGACGAATTGCAAACCTATCTTAGAATCAAAAACTCTAGATGATTGTCTTCATGATCAATTCATCAAGAATTTCAATACCCCATGTCAAACTCGCTTTATTGATCCCAAAAAATATCTTGGTAAACATCTGAATATAACCTTAAAGAGGACCCATGGTGTAGAGGCCGAAAAATACATCAGAATTTTCATCCGTTGTATGACTAATCTACCAAACGAGTGCAATTCGACCAATTACGATTTACAGCTATACAGTTCGATGCTGCTGGATGAAAAAAAGAATCAAGAGATGAGACTGATTGTCTTGAACCCATTTACACAAGACATTACCATGCGTGCTACTCCTAAGATGACTTTCCCTAGCTTCCTGATAAGTTTGGGAAGTATTTTTGGCTTATGGTTCGGATTCAGCATTCTTAATATTGCTGCTCATACCATAAGCTCAGTAAAAGTTTTCGCTAAGCTTCATCGACGAACAAGAGTTCAAAGAGTTCCTCAGCAAAATAGACGAACAGATCAATCAGTTACTAAAAACAGAAGCCAAGGACCAAGACCCCTCTTGACAGGTTATCAAATTTCAAGATATGTGTACATGTAAGCTATTCGTAAGCGAAAATTGTGGGGTTTCATAAAATTATCCAGATCAAGTGAATAGTGGCGCGAATATTGAAGCAAAAGTACCGTTACACCAAGATTTTGATACATGTGGCTCAGCCTGTTGTCGGGAGAAGAAGCAATAAAAATTGGAAGAATTTTTCTCGAACTGATGCTATAGTACGAGCTGCCTTATTGATGTATTCCAATCATTTTTCCAACCTCATGATTGAGCCATTCATCGCCTTCGATCGTTCGGTTATCATACCTTGTTTCTTATCCAAAAGAAAATGAAAGCTACTATAATTTCCAGAAGATGCTACCTGATAAGCTGGAGAATAATGCAGTTGATCGAAAATCTTGAGAAGCTTATCAATTGGAAGAACAGGTGAAAGCTAACCGAACTGTTTACTATGAGTAGGGAAATTCAAGGTTTTTTGGAAGATTCAATCAATCGAAAGAGATAGAGAGATAAAAACCATCGATTGATCGAATATGTGTTTATCACAATGTTTCTGGAGAGAATGATCGTTAACCGGAAAGTAGTCACCGGTTTCTAGCCAAAATAGAAAGTTTTTGAATAAATTCTGATAATTTAGAGATATTTTGGTAGCTAACTCAATTTTCAGCATGTAAGCTACCATGGACATTATCATTTTCATTCTCTTAACCTTCAGTCCATCGGTAAACTCGCTGGAAGAACTCTCTTTCCCTCAGCCTTATCATTCAATATCATCAAATTGTGCATTAAAAATCGCGTGAATGTTCAAATTAATCGTTCAATTTTAGTTCATGCTGTTCTGACAAGTCAACATGTATATCGATAAACACATACATGAACACACACATTTATCGATGAGCTACAATAGATGAATGAGAATTTTTCTCTTCCAACCGGAAACAACTATCTAGAGCTTTGACATGATTTTTTTCGAATCAGGAATTACTGCTACTTCTTTCCGAACTCCTTCATCAACACTGCTAATTGAGAGCAGCTCAGAATATATTTTTCATTCTCAAGTATGTTAGTAAAAATGTAAAAATGCACGATATAACAAAACACTTTAGAATTAAATTGTTTTTGGTTGAATATGTCAAATACATGATGATGAATCCCTTTAAACTAGCGTTTATTTTTTTTTTACTAGAATGGATGAAAAAATCAGCTAGTTAAGATGGTATATATACAGTATGTACTAGTGAAATCAGGCTCTTATGAACAAGAATAAAAAAAGTCGGAAGAAGAGAGAGAAAAAAATTAAATCGAAGGAGAATCATGAAAATTCAATTTCGTTATATTGATAAACTGTTGATAAACTAATGATAAAATTGGTCGCGATCGGTAATGGTACAAGTTTGAAGGTACTTTCACACACAAAAGTCATGACCATCAAAGATCATGGCTGATCATCATCATTGACATGCGGTGAATAAGTCGATAATTTTCGGCCTTCAATTGGTCAAGCATCTCATGCACACATGTACATATTGGTTTGGCTTTCTCTCTCTCTCTCTCTCTCTCTCTCTCTCTCTCTCTCTCTCTCTCTCTCTCTCTCTCTCTCTCTTTCTTTCTTTCTCTTGTTAGTTAAGTATGGTAGTTGAGGAGGTCTGAGAGCTGTTCACAAGTAGGCACACTAAAAGCGATGTGAGATCAAATGTAGAACCTCAAATTGATAATGCTGATACTGGTAAAAATTAAAATCGAGGTCACTTTGGTCGATTGGCGTCGCGAATGATTGAAATATCTGAATATTAAGGTGAGAGAGTTTGTTAGTGAGAGAGAGAAAGTATAACTCTTGATTTTCATTTTAGCTGTCTCTCTTTCTCTCTCTCTCTCTCTCTCTCTCTCTCTCTCTCTCTCTCTCTCTCTCTCTCTCTCTCTCTTTCATTCTAAAACATGATGAGATTATGGATTCACGATTGCTAACCGGAAGTATACTATCGGCTAGCATCGGGTCAAGATTGATTACTGGTTCTCGATGAGTGAGAGAGAGTGTGAGAGAGAGAGAGAGAAAACTGGAACCTAGATTTTCTCTCTTTCTTTCAGTCTCTTCTCTTATGCACACAAACGAACATCGTTCCAACGTGCTAGACGATCATCAACAGCATTACAGTCGAAGTTCAAGTTTCCCGAATCATGTTTGCCATGTATTTCGGCCTTCATCATTTACATGTATATGTGTTCATCCGTTAATTTTTTTCGGAAGAAATGAAAACAAGTTATCGAACTCGACAACAACTCGTTCTGCCATGCCTCTTGTATTTCCTCTCTCTTTCTTTCTTTCTTTCTTTCTTTCTCTCTCTCTCTCTCTCTCTCTCTCTCTCTCTCTCTCTCTCTCTCTCAATCATCATGAACATATACTCTCGAAAACATAGCGAATCGTTTAAGTTAGACTGGCCAGTAGATCGAGTGGCTCAAGTAACTTTTGACTTATATATCAGATATGAACTTGATTTCTCTTTTCTTTTTTCTTGCATTTCTCGACTTGATCCATGGTTTCGACCAGATTATTATCATCATTGCGTGATATATCTATGCTAGAATATGGGAGTGTGTGTTTGTGTGTGAGATTTGTACTGTGTTTGGTATTTCAAAATGATATATCAAAAAGCGCGTCACACTTGCCATCATTGGGATCCATGTCATGTCATTTGATGATTATTCGATTCTGGTGGGATAATCATCGTTTAAATGATTGAGATGATGAAGATAAACTGGCTGACAGTTAACTGGGTCTTTACTGTTGTGTGTGTGTGTAAGTAAGTGCTGGTGAAAAATATGATAAATAACTACTTGCTCAAGCTAATCAGATTTTAGTTGTTGCTCAAAAAGATTTGCAATTCATGTTATATTATATTATACAATTTTTAGGTGAATATTATTGTGATAATTGAGATAAGGCCTGATTATTACCCTATTTCTTCTTCAAAAGCTGAAAATTGGATATGTTTAGTTTAAAAAATAATTTAGTCAATGGATTTTCTTTCTCTTTCCGCTTAATTTGAATTGTTTACAAGAATCATAAAGTTTTTGGGTGGATATCGAATAAAAATTGTGATAAAAAAGTAACCAACCAATAGACAAGGCTGTAATTGTTTTGCTTTTGGGAATAAATTTAATGAAAATTTTGACGGTAGAGATCATTACCATTTCCTGGGAGGCTACTGAACTCACAACAACATTTGTGATCAAAAATAAAAACAAAAATAGCCAGCAATAGAAGGAGAAAATATTTTCACCGGAAATATTAATTGATACATGTGAATTAATAATCGATTATTCACATTATCTTTTTTTCGGTATTTTTTTCCACCTCCTCATCCGTTCCAATATCTATACTACCTATCTACTATCTACCTCTCAATCGAAAACTCTGGGAAAAAAAAGTTCATAAGATATTCTTGTCTTTCTCTATCTTTTTCCATAATGTCGTATGATCGATGAAAGTTTACTGAAACATAATAGAAAACGCCTGATAAGTGGCTCAATTTTGCCCAACATGGAGGCAATGTATACACTTATCACAAGCATGGTGAAGATGAAAGAATCATGAGAAAGAGAAAAAGAAAAAGAAAGAGAAAGAGAGATGATAAGAAAATGATTTTTGGATTGAAAGTGTAGGAGGAAAATGGGATGTTGATTGTGCTTATGTGCCTCTATTCCCACTTAAATGATGTATCACGAAATCGGTCGTAAGTAAGAAACGTTCTTACTCTTACTCTTGCTAGTAAGTGAAAACAAAGTCTTCAGTCTTAATCGAAGTCAAGTGATAGAGTGTGTATGTGTTTTCCACTGACAATTGAAAATATTAAGATGATGATAGATAGCACGCAGCATTATGCAAGAGAAAGAGAGAGAGAAGATTGGTTGAAGGAAGAATATGTGATTGAATCATTGATGTCTCACCTAAACATGGGTTAATGTCAATTTTCGTCACAAAAGAGTTTGATGATGATGGTGGAAGAGAAAAAATTTCCATGAATATCGGGGCAAGATTATATGAGAGTGAGAGAATTTTCAATCTTGTTATTGACTAGAAGAAGAAGAAGGAGGAGGAGGAGAAAAAGATGGAACTTTGATGATATCTGATTATCGTTCTGACGGATTGTGAAGAAGAGAGAAAGAGCGAGAAAAAAAATTGTTTCCTTCACTGACAAGACTGGTTCGATCGCAATTACATAGTACATAGCACGGTATATATGCTGACGTGTATAGAAGGTTTAACCACAAGTTCTTCAGAACTTTTCTCTCTCTCACACACACCAACATCCTACCAGAGGAATTAAATTGACTTGAAAATTAGCCTCTGGGCTTTTTTTACCGACAGGAATTTCAAGAACCACACTCACACACCAACTCGCTTTCGTATTGGAAGAACTTCTTGACTGACGAGAAGATAAGAGAGGAAGAAAATTTATTCAACATTAAGATAAGATTGCAAGATCAAGAGAGAGAGAGAGAGAGAGAGAGAAAGAAACTAGTTCAAAAACATCACAGGGCTATGAAGAGGAAAAATAACTTCTTTCTTTCATTATATTTTCTCCTCCATAATTCCTTATTAAAATCAACTCACAATCCCTAGGACACTAGAGAGTGAAAAGTAGAAACTTTTTTTCCGATCTTAATCATAATTGAAGGTGAACCAATATTTTATCGATTCACTTTTATTCGTGAATAGTGAAAGTGAAAGTTTTACCGAAAAAGTAGCTCAATAATATAGGCGGCGATACTTTCTACGTAAACTTTTGAAGTACTTTTCCCTCTTCATTTCCCCCCCCCTTCATCTTACTCACTTGATTTTGGAAAAGCTTTTTCGGATTCGATTCTTGTTTTCACACACTATTCACACTATACACATACAACCAAACATATACATTTGAGTGATAATATACACAACATTATCGTTTTTCAAATTATTATTATTATTTTTTTTTCATGTATTCATGCTACCATGGTACGCTTAAATATTATTTTAAATGTTAATATTATTAAAGTAATATATTGTTTTATTTTTGTGATATACGTGGTCACCGGTCAACAGAATGGCAATGGTGGTGTAAATAGTGATGGTAGTGATAGTAGTGATAGTAAAGTGATTAATAATAATGAATCAAAATGTGTTATGTGGAAGACATGTGGTAAAGTGTCATCAGTGGTTGGTGATGTTCCCGTACCTTGTTATGAATATCATGATCCACAACCATTGAGCCCCGAATCATCGGCAACACTTCGATCATTGTGTCCATCCCTGTTCACCGGTAATGATGATGATAATAATCCGGTATGCTGTTCATCTGATCAGGTGGAAGCGCTGGAATCATCATATGCCACCGCATATGGTCTACTTGGACGATGTTCATCGTGTTTCTACAATTGGAAGCAAATATTTTGTCAAATGACATGTTCACCACGCCAATCGGAATTTGTTAAAGTTAAAAGTTACGATAAATATGGTACCAATTTATCATCAGTTAACGAGATTGATTATTTTTTAACCGATACATTTAGTCGTGGAGCCATCAAATCGTGTGCCGATGTCCAAGGGCCTGCTGGTCCGGCGATCAATCTTATGTGTACAGTTGATGGTAGTACTGGTGAATGTGATAGAGAAAAATGGTTCCGATCTATGGGCCGGTCAACACGACGATCGGGTGGCCAATCGCCGATACAAGTTGATTTTGTGTACACACCATCGGGATTATTGAATATCAATGGTACCAAAGTTAATCCTATGGATGAACGTATTGTACCGTGCCAGGAGAGTGTTAGCGAAGGAATGGAACCATGTTCATGCAGTGATTGCCGGGAAACATGTAATCAAGATAGATTACCAGCAAGAGCTAAATATTTACCACCACCGCCGCAAGATTTTACCATTTTCTCATTTCGTGGTGGTCTAGTAATAGCATATACTTTCTTCATACTTTCCGTCCTAATCATAATTGGCTTCTTCACCAATGAAATGTTACACAAGAATCGTTCATTCAGCCGTAAGTATATATTTGTGTGTAATACGTTGTTTGAACTGTAATTTACTTTCAAAGGAAAGAATGACAATAATCCTTAATGTTTAATCGAATTAGAATTCTTCTAATTTGAATCTTGATTGAAAATACTCATGATTTATTTAACTTCTTAATTCTTACCTCTCTCTTTTCATTCAACCAGTCAGCCTTCTTCTACTCTTTATTTTGATGTCTCTTTTCAATCTTTTTAATTGTTTGACCCAATCTGATACTGACTCTTTTTTACTTTTCTTTCTTTTTGGTTCATTACAACTACTTATCATAATTTTGTTGGCACCTTTATCCAATCAATTGAGCATGTATTCGTTGATTCCATTCTAATCACTCATATTTGACTTATATGATAGCTGATTTCACCCCTTAATCGAAGTAATCCACTTTTCGAATATATGATGATCACTTTCAAACTTTTAATTCAATTTCTCTCCTACAATTCCTCTCCACAGCAGGTCCCTCTTCATGTCCAGATTTTGTATTGATGGATAAGGTTCTAGGTGATAAATCTAGAGCCATGTTACCAATGACAGATACAGAACAAGGTTCATGTGATGAAAATGAGCCTCTTAATAACGAATCATGTTGTCAAAGTATGTTTCAATTCAATGGCTATCGTCATCAAGTGATCATTCAAGTTCATTTGATACATTCATGATGGCCATTGATTTTCATCAACGTATATTTCATTCGCTAGCTTGTGGGCTTCATTGGTGGTTTATTGTGTCCCCTAAGCATATGCACTCTTTCTAGCCTTTTTTTCCTCCCTCCTCACCACTTAGTTATTAGATACATGTACACATGTATATTCACCCTTTCTCATATTATTGCTAGCTTGCTTGCTTGCTTGTTTGCTTCTCTATTTTGCTTCCATCCTACTAATCTCGATTTAATTTTCTCTGTCTCATCATGAAAAAAGAAACTCTCTCTCTTTCTCTTTGACCAAGTCCGTTGTTTTCCAAAACGCTGCTGATTCACAGTGATTTGATGGTCTTCACAACTTATATTGATTCCTTAGTCTGATGAGCATTTCCGTTCATGTTGTTTTCTCTCTTGGAAGATGAAGGAGAGAAAAATTTTCTCTCTCTTTAAAACAACAAGTCTAACGAAATAGCTTCTCAACGAATGTTGTAGACATTCCAAAATAACTTATGTTTTCATGCTGCATCTTTTTTCTCTTTCTCTTGAGTAGAGAATGCAAGTAAACATCATCTCATGCTTCGAATCATCATAAGTCCACTTGATGTTTTTCAAATTTTTCATCAACATCAACATCATTTCGAAACATTTCAATTTCCATTTAGATGCATAAATTTTGATTTGACCTCTACTGCTTTTCTCATACTCTTGACAATCAAGTATCGAAATTACAATTCATTTACCCGTCCAACTTGCAATGTTATGATACTATCATCATTCTATTTGATCTTGGCTTCATTCCTTCTTTCTACCTCTCCCTATCCCATGTGTATCCTCTGAATTCATTTTGATATGGTGAACCTAAATTCAATCGATTTTCATTTGTCATTCATATCACTAGTATCGTGAAGTTGATCGAATTCTCATGATTGCTTGTCTTGGGCTAAACGAGTCTCTCTTTTTCTCTCTCTTTTTTCAAAGCTATTCCATCTCAAGTCTCGCTCTTTTGTTGTGCCCATATATTCTTTGAGTTGCTAGGAAATTATTTGCCATAAGAGAAGCCTTCCAAGATTTTATCGATCTACTCACATCTACACTCATTCTCTCTCTATTCTCATAAACTTGTCCAAATAGTTGGAATGTTCATCCATAAATTATCATGTCACTACTTCACAGCATACACACTTCAAACACACACAACATGAATTATCCCTACTATCAAATTATCCACCCCTTTCTTCCGTTCATCTTTCTCAAATTCTTCATCTCATCATTCCACTACCTTTGGGTGTGGACAGTCTATGGGAGTTGCTAGATAGAAAGAAAGAAAGAACGAAAGAGAAAGAGAGAGAGAGAGAGAGAGAGAGAGAGAGAGAGAGAGAGAGAGAGAGAGAGAGAGAGAGAGAGCAACGATTATGGTGTCGGCATTAGTTCGATTCTAATCTATTCCTCTTCTCTACATCATTTCATAGCATATAAAGTCTCTAAATATTAGATTGTACTGGTATTATGGGCTTTGACTTTTTTCACCAACCAAATCATTTTTATTCCACGCATACACATGTCCATGTGTGTATACATTGAGAAGAGAGAGAAACCCTTCTAGAGAATATCGAATTTAACAATTCGTTTTTTCCTTCTATCAGCTCATTTTATAGAAGCCACTAGCTGATGAGGTCTATTATCCACTTTTTTATCCTTTTGGAGTAGAAAAAAACGGTCCATTATATTGTTCCTTGAAATTTCATGATAGATTAAATCCCATAGAAGTTTTCACTCCATCATGATGCATGCTTGGAAGGTTGCATGTTATTCTCTTCCTCTCTTTCTTCTCTTCACAAGATTTGAGTGTTAGAAAAGAAATTATCTTCTTGTTGTCTTATCATCACCACCTCACGAAATTAGAACAAAAATACTCTCGTTCCTTACACATCTTACAGCTTAGTTAACAGCCTACTTTCTATCATTGGCCTTTCCCCTTCTTTTCAACGAGAATGACAAGGCAACTACCATGGGAAAAGCTTGACATTGACTTACTTGTGTATGTGTTAAACTGAGTTGCTACTTTTAGTAGGACTGATTGAATTGTTGCTCTTCCGCTGCCTGTCATATTAATTCATCAAGAGGGTGATTCAATATAGGTATTATTATTACCCCCTTCATCGAATGTTGTGACACTTTAGTGGACAGTCTGTCTTTCTATTTTGAGAGTTTCAATAATATTAATAATACCTTTTGGATCAGATTTTCTCTCTTGCCTGCCTGACATAAATTAAATATCTAATTCATGAGTACACAATGATTATGATTAAATTTGCTCACTCATTCATCTCCTCACGTCTTGTCATCATCATGATTCTGATTTCATTTGTACTAGAAAGTTATAGTTTTGATTCAATACCAATCAGTAGCTAACCGGTTGATAGATTTTGTGGCTTTGACTCTGACTGCTAGTTAAACAGTTTGTCTGCAGTTTATTCATCTCCTACGCACTTTTGCCGATGGTTCCTTTTTTCTTCTTTTCTCCATCTCCTTGGTAGCATTATGATGGTGGGCTGAGGAAATACGTAAAAAAGCGAGTCATCGCTTCTTGCTTGTACCAATATATATTCAATGAGCCTTTACCATTCGTTTACGTCTACGTCTGTACCTTTTCCTTCTGAATCCTTCCGTTTGCCTTCCATCAAACATCAGTAGTACTACTAACATCAGTTGAAAGCAAATTGGAGCGTATAGTATTGTGTAAATATGCTGATCATCTCTCTCTCCCTCTGACTATTGATTCGGAATTCAAATCATGATTCGTTTCTTCTTCTTCTTCTTCTTTTTCTTATTCATTTTGATCTGGTATCGATCAGATCTCTCTCTCTCTCTCTCTCTCTCTCTCTCTCTCTCTCTCTCTCTCTCTCTTTTGATAACCATAATGTTTAGCTGTATGAAACTCTTTATATTGAACATTAATTAGTTAACTTGCTTTTTAAATGCTATACATGTATTGTTTACACACTTGCACACAAACACACGATCACACGAGTCAGTGTACTGAGAAAGATTGATACTGTTGACCGAATCTATTGAAGGTTGCAGATTATGTTTCTGAATTTTTTTTCTTGCGTTCTATCACTTCACTCTTTCGTCAACTTTTAGTATCATGCTTGATTGATTTTTTTCGACAAGTTTTATATTGATTCCATTTTTTTCTCAACCAAAATCTATTGTTTCCCAAGAAAATCAAGCCCAATCTATTTTCGATGATCAGATGTTTCTTAACCTTTTTTGGAGAAAAAGTTTCTCTCTCTCTCCCTTCAAAGATTGATTCCAACCTCTCAGGCTATACTGACCTGATCGGTACCGGTAGAAACTTTATCAACGCTTCATTGAGCCACTTCCAACTCAACACAATGATAATCACTAATGCTCTACCTCATCTAACCAATCTTGTTTCACTCGATACTTTCATCAGATTTTCAATGTTTACAGAGCATACGACCGTGTGATTCTACTTGGCCACACTTGCCAATCTATTTGACCATATAGCTCAAATATCATTATCATTATCATTTGGTTGCATTATAATCATTGATATTATTGAAATTTTCTTCTCTCACGTTGAAACATTGAACATGATCAAATATCAGAGAAACAGCACTATTTGCTCTTATTTTGCTTTACTACGTATTTTCAATTATTGTTGGCATCATTTATGCACACACACTCACTCTTCCTGTTCTATTCTACGATCTCACACTCAATCCGATTAAGTCTATTTACTCAACATGTTACCATTCTGAAAATCTACTCTATTTACTCTATCAGCGACTCAATACATATTATCTGTCGATATACCCATATGAGTGGAAGCATGAATTGTTTTATAATGTGCTAGCATAATTTACTTACTGATAATTTCTAATAGCGTATAGGGAAAAGCCCTGTGAAGCGTTCTTTTTTCAGTAGGATTTGGTATATTTTGTATCGTGATAGAATATTTCTTCTTTTCAAGAATGCGAGAGCATTCTTGAACTTGGAAATGATAAATTTAGAAAGAAAGCACTTCTGCTCAATTCGTTCATGTTGAATTATGCACTACTCTCTTCCTCATTAAAACTCTCGTTTCATTCATCCAGGGAATTTCCGAGACGAAAATGAAGCTGACATCCGATTGATAGTCAAATTCATGATTATATCACATGTTTCCATAACAATCCTCACCTCTCTTATGCCTCCAATTGCGCTTGATGCACTACTGCAAGAACTTGTGATTTATCCATTCTATGTCTCTGAAAACACTCATTTCCCTTCCTGTATAAGATTCTCATCCCTTGGTGTTTGTCTTACTGCTTAATTGCCTCTGCATGCGGGTTCATTGGGGCTATTCATCAAGCTTTTTATCCCATTGCACATAAATCGCTTACATAACTTTCTCTTCGTTCTCAACAGATGATTTTTCTGACTCTCCACCACCAGAAACACTTTCATCCCAACATTCATCGGAGAAAATAAGCGAAAAAATTGATCCTAAAGATTTAAGCCTTGGTCTACGGTTTGAGCTGATGTTTGAACGCCTATTCAATCGATGGGGACTTTTTGTTGCTAATTATCCGATCTCTGTGATGATAGTATCATTGATATTCAGTTTAATTCTTGCTCTTGGTTTAACGAGAATTCAAGTGACAACTGATCCAGTTGATCTATGGGTAGCATCTGGAAGCAAAGCCCGACAAGATATGGAATATTTTGGTGAAAAATTTTGGAAATTTTATCGTCTCGAACAGATAATAGCTGCTCCACTTGATGAATCTAATTTCAGTTCTCTTGTCAAAGGACTTGATAGAGGCCCTCAAAATGAAACATTTGGACCAGCCTTTCGAGAAGAATTTATGCGTGAATTTTTCCATCTGCAACAAAAAATTGAAAATTTGACTATTGAATATAAGGGCAAAAAGTTCGGCTTACCAGATATTTGCTACAAACCTTTAGGTAATAACTGTGCCACTCAAAGTGTACTCACATATTTCCAAAACGAAATTGATCAATTGGATAGTCCCCATTATTTACGTAAAATTGTTCAGTGTCCAAGGTAAATAACTACTGGAAAATGCCCTTGAATTCTATTTTTAACACTTTTCAATTTTTACTCTTCAATGCTATTTAGCAATCCTCTGGCAACCGATGATCTGGGAATAGGTGACTTTCTGTGCATGACGAAAGGTGGAATTCCATTGATTTCACCTGAGGTAGCCATGGGTGGCTTCCCTGGTAAAAATTATCAACTCTCCAAAGCATTGATCGCAACATTTCCAGTAAACAATTTCAAAGACCCTGAAAAATCTGCAGTTACACTTCTTTGGGAAAAAGCTTTCCTCGAAACTGTTCGTAATTTTTCAAGCCCACTCATGAAAATCGCTTTCAGAGCAGAGCGATCTATTGAAGATGAGCTTGATCGTCAAAGTCAATCGGATATTTTCACAATCGCCGTGTCTTACCTCATCATGTTTATATATATTCTACTTGCCTTGGGTGAAAGTACTAGCTTCTCCTCTTTACTCACCGATGGTCGTTTCACTCTCGGCTTCATTGGAGTACTCATAGTTCTACTCTCAGTTGTTTCTTCGCTTGGCTTCTTTTTCTACTTGGGTATACCCGCTACATTGATCATCGTCGAAGTGATACCTTTTCTTGTACTTGCTGTCGGCGTTGATAATATATTCATTTTAGTGCAAACTTTCCAACGAGATGAAAAACGTCCAGATGAAACTCAGATTGAGCAAATCGGTCGAGTTGTTGGTGAAATAGCGCCAAGTATGCTACTCTCCAGCTTATCTATGTCAAGTTGCTTTTTTATCGGGGCCTTAACGCCAATGCCTGCAGTACGAATGTTTGCATTGTATGCTGCGGTTGCTTTGGTCATCAATTTCATTCTTCAAATGACTTGCTTCTTATCCATATTTGTTTTGGATACCAAAAGAAGTTCCGATAATAGATTGGATGTTTTTTGTTGCATAAAATCAAAGAAGACCGAAAAGTCTACTCAATTTAATGGCGGATTACTTTACGCATTTTTCCGTGATATATACTCTGATTTCCTGTTGAATGATATAACTCGTTTCATTGTTCTCATTTTATTCTCTGGTTGGCTTTGTACATCGATTGCATCATTAGACCAAATTCATATTGGCTTAGAGCAAGAACTTTCCATGCCAGATGACTCATACATGATGGATTTCTTCAGTTTTTATAAAAAGTACTTCGAAGTTGGACCTCCAGTTTATTTTATGATCACTGATGGCTATAATTATTCAAGTTATGAAGGTTATAAGCGGCTCTGTGATTCTCCCTCCTGTGATAAAGATGCATTTTTAAAGATTCTCAACTACTTCGCAAGCCCAAATCAAACATATCGAAGTTATTTAACTTCAAAACCTGAATTTTGGTTACCTAATTATATAAATTATCTTCGTTCAGAATCATGTTGTTGGAAATATCCAAATGAAACGCAATGTTTCACCAATGATCCAAGAACTTGTGAAATTTGCTTCGCTGAAAAAACTCAGCTTCCATCTCCCACAGAATTTAACAAGTATTTACCTTTCTTCCTCCATCAAGATCCGGACATTACGTGTCCTTCTGGAGGTAAAGCTCAATTCGCACCGTCCGTAAAGTATCAACGAATTGATGAGGATAGAATGGACATTGGCCCCTCCTACGCAATGGTCTATCGTAAGCCTTTGAAAACTTCGAAAGATTTCTATGAATCTCTACGAGTTTCTCGTCAGATAGCTGATAAACTTACGCGTAGATTACAGAGAAGAGGCTTCACAAATGCCACTGTACGAACTTATAGTTTTGCCGATGTTTTCTATGAACAATACTTGACTATGTGGGGTGATACTGTCAGAAGTTTGTGCCTATCCATTGGTGCTGTATTTCTTGTTACTTATTTATTTTTTGGGCTTGATTTCTACTCCGCGGTCATTGTTTCCAGTACTATTACCATGATCATCATTAATCTCATGGGAATGATGAAACTATGGGATATATCTCTCAACGCCATTTCTTTGGTAAATCTCGTTGTGGTGAGTTAATGTCACGATATATAAACTTTTCACTGGTCTTGAAGTGAGACTTTTACTGATTGAATTCTATTAATTTCTCAGGGTGTTGGAATATCAGTAGAATTCTGCTCACATCTCGTTCGAACTTTCACCATCTCTTCTGAAGAAACTCGTGTCGATCGAGCTAAGGACGCCTTGTCTACAATGGGCAGTTCGGTTAGTTACTTCTCTCTCGAATTTTACTGAATCATAGACCACTTATTGTATCAATATTTAATTATCTTTTACCACTCTTAGATTTTATCCGGAATCACGTTAACGGACTGTGGTATTTTGGTACTTGCATTCGCAAAATCCAAGATTTTTCAAGTATTTTATTTCAGAATGTATTTCGGTATCATCTTACTAGGAACCATCCATAGTTTAATATTTTTACCTGTTTTGTTAAGTATAATTGGCCCACCTATGAATCATCAGCGATTAAGCCTTCAAAAACAACCAGGTTGTGGTTCTAAATCATCAGTTCAAGAGCAGAATGTTGCTCCTTTTTTCAAGTACCGTAAAAATGATTCATCTTTCAATGCCAAGAATAGTGAAACGAAGGCTCAAGATAGGAGTTAAATATCCGAAAAAACTCTTGATGTGTACTTAATACCTCCTCAAAACTTAATTGTTGATAATTAGAATGTTTTTGGTATCGAATTCAAGTGCTTCATAACTGTTTGAGCAAAATTTTTCATTTGTGGACACAACTTTCCTCACTTCATCAACATGTGTTCTTTTGAATAAGCCATTTTCCAATATTTGTGTTCATTTCATTTCATGCATTTCCTTATGCCTCATTGTGCCAGCATCATAAAATTATTAAATCTAATTTGATGGTGATAAAAAGTTCTGGGACTCATCTCTCTCTCTCTCTCTCTCTCTCTCTCTCTCTCTCTCTCTCTCTCTCTCTCTCTC